>JALPQI010005877.1:0-77156 GCA_025490895.1 Thaumatotibia leucotreta | reverse complement strand
CCTACAATAATCGTAAGGTTTATCTTTTATCGATATCTTGATTTTAAAGAAGTTATTTTGATATGAAGTATAGGTAAAACATGCAAATTTAATACTAACGTCCAACTCCTCAAATCTGATACTCTAGTGTTACTGCCTGCCACAACCGCTAGGTTTAGCGATATGTAGATTTTGAAGTACTGCTTTAGATATTTGGTAGAAACATACGGATTCTATTATCATGATCATCATCATATGAGCTGAAAGACGTTCACTGGAGAATACTGGCCTCCACGAAAAAATTACCGGCCCTGTGCCACCCGTATCCAGCGACCTTCACGGTACGTGACCGCCACTCGAGAACCTTACTGCCCCAACGGCCATCGGTTCTACGCGCGACGTGCCCCGCCCACTTCAGTTTAGCGATACGAAGAGCTATATCGGTTTACTTTGGTTCTGCTGCCGATCTCACTGAGAGACTCTTAGCATAGGCCTCTCCATTGCCCTTTGGGTGACTTTGAGCCTTCTTATGAGGCCCATTGTAAACGACCACGGTTTAGTACCGTATGTCATTACTACGGCCATCTGGCTGATAGACTCATAGGGTCCACTCACGAGTGGTCCGCGTAGAGCGAGCCGTCGGGCCTGTGGCCCTCCAGCTGATAGACTGACTGCGTGAGTGATTCGCGTAGAGCGAGGCGTCGGGCCTGCGGCCCTCCGGCTGATAAACTCACAGCGCGAGTGGTTCGCGAAGTGCGGGCCGTCGGGCCTGCGGCCCTCCAGCTGATAGTGTGACAGCGTGAGTGATTCGCGTAGGGCGATCCGTCGGGGCCTACGGCCCTCCAGCTAATAGAGTGACAGCGTGAGTGGATCGCGTAGGGAGAGCCATCGGGCCTGCGGCCCCTCTAGCTGATAGAGTGACGGCGTGAGTGGTTCGCGTAGGGCGAGCCGTCGGGCCTGCGGCCCTCCAGCTGGTAGAGTGACAGCGTGACTGGATCGCGTATGGCGAGCCGTCGGGCCTGCGGCCCTCCTGCTCATAGAGTGACAGCGTGTGTAAATCGCGTAGGGCGAGCCGTCGGGCCTGCGGCCCTCCAGCTGATAGACTGACAGCGTGAGTGGATCTCGTAGGGCGAGCCGTCAGGCCTGCGGCCCTCCAGCTGATAGAGTGACAGCGTGAGTGGTTCGCGTAGAGCGGACCGTGGGGCCTGTGGTCCTCCAGCTGATAGAGGGACAGCGTGAGTGGATCGCTTAGGGCGAGCCGTCGGGCCTACGGCCCTCCAGCTGATAGAGTGATAGGCTGACAGCGCAGGTGGTTTGCGTATGATGTGCACTCGGACCTACGGTCCTCCAGTTGATAGACAGGGAGTGTGAGTCTCTCGGACTTACGTAGTGCGTGCCATAGTGCCGTCGGGCCTATGGCCCTCCGGTTGATAGATTGCATGGATTGACCCTTATGGCCCTCGGTTCGCGTCGGACTTTCCGTCAGACCTGCGATCCTCCGGTTGATCGACTAAAAAATTGAGTTTATATTTTATAGTCTCGAAATTCGACTTGTATAATATGTGCAATGTAAAATTTTGAACTTGATTTTCTCAATAAACTAAATTGATTGATATATTCCTTATTGTCAGGTCTCTGTTATCTATTGTATGAATAACACGTCCATTTGAGACACTTCGGGTATTCCAGCTTACATTAACCACGCCCAGCCTTTGGTTTTCATTTGTCGATCGAGATATTTAATAACATTTTTTTAGTGTCGGATTTCTAAAAATATCTATTCAGCAGGGATTCGCCTCTCGTTACACATAAAATAATGTCCATTACGTTTACATATGTACTATGCTACTTAGCGTGCGTAATTTATATTACATATTATAAACAACATCTTTGATCTAGAATAAGTAGTAGCCCACCTAAGGAAGACCAAAAGTTGCCTATCGGGAGAAATAACTCGTGTATAAGCGAATTTTGGCATAGTTGTAGGGAATGGTGTTTTAAGCCACGTACTAAAAGTACTGGTGAATAGGGGTGGAGCTAACGGGGGGAGGGGGGTGTAAAGGTCCTTATTTTTAATTTTTCGTAAATAACTCGTAAACCGTGGCTTGTAGCAAAATACGTTCTAGTACATAAGTAATCTACATAAAATTCTCTACGAAAAAGATCTAAGCATGTTTCCTCTGGGATCAATGTGTCATGAGATAAGAAAGCAAGAAGATGGACACTAAAGAAATAAACACATTTGTTTAAGTAGGTATGGCACATACAGAATGCTCGCGAGCATTCCAAAAGATTTTAATGCTCGATTCCTGACCATATTTAGAGTCTTTAATGTGATACAAAATTTCCTGGATTCGGCTTGGTTTCAGAGATAATCAACCTTTTTTTCGAAATAAGTTTTTCGACGTAACTCGTCATAAAACTTCTTTTTAATTACAATTCTACCACAACGTGTTTTAATATTACCACACCTTTTGCCTGGCAATCAAAAAATGGGAATAAAATTGACGAAATAACCTGTCCCTAAAAAAATTATTAAAATAAATAATTTTAACAAATTATTGTCGTGATAAAAAGTACTGGAAATGTTAAAAAGTATGCGAAAAGTCTAAAAAAAAAGAAAAAAAAATTTTTTTTTGGTGGTATTTGACATTAGGTCTCATAATCATTTTTGTTTATTTTGATATCTAGAATGCATACTTAAAATCTTTTGGAATGCTCGTGCCCGGGCGCGCCCTGTATACTTATTTGTAAAAATAAAATTCCTAATTATCTTCTAAACCTAAAATATTCTCATAATCATCGTCAAAAGATTTTAACTATGCATTCTAGACATCAAAACAAACAAAATTTATTATGAGACCTAATGTCAAATACCACCAAAAAATTTTTTTTTTCTCTTTTTTTTTTAGACTTTTTGCATACTTTTAACAATTCCAGTACTTTTTATCATAACAACAATTTGTTAAAATTATTTATTTTAATATTTTTTTTAGGGACAGGTTATTGCGTCAAGTTTATTCCCATTTTTTAATTGCCAGGCAAAAAGTGTGGTAATATTAAAACACATTGTGGTAGCGTTGTAATCAAAAAGAAGTTTTATGACGAGTTACGTCGAAAAACTTATTTCGAAAAAAAGGTTGATTATCTCTGAAACCAAGCCGAATCCATGAAATTTTATATAACATTAAAGACTCTAAATATGGTCAGGAATTGAGCATTAAAATCTTTTGGAATTGTCGCGAGCATTTTGTATGTGCCATACCTACTTAAACAACTGTGTTTATTTCTTTAGTGTCCGTCTTCTTGCTTTCTTATCTCATGACACATTGATCCCAGAGGAAACATACTTAGATATTTTTTGTAGAGAATTTTATGTAGATTACTTATGTACTAGAACGTTTTTTGCTATAAGCCACGGTTTAAGAGTTATTTACGAAACATTAAAAATAAGGACCTTTACACCCCTCTCCCCCCGTTAGCTCCACCCCTAACCACCAGTACTTTTAGTATGTGGTTTAAAACACCATTCCCTACAACTATGCCAAAATTCGCTTATACACGAGTTTTTTTCCTCTGAGTTTCCTTCGTTTGGTGTACTATAGGTATAGTATCGGAAATTATCTTAACAATGGCACTAAAAACTTGAAAATAAAATAAGTAAAAAAAGTTTTAAGTTAAACGGTTTTTATTGCACCAAAAACTAGAAAATAAAAATTTATTGTATGTAACCGTAGATGCTACTTTCTGTAGATCACTCACGTGAAACTATTATCACTGTAGTATTCCCAAGTCGGATGCTGAAAGCCACGTTTAGCCTCTATGTCAGTGGATTAAGCGTTACCTAATCGGAAACTTTTACCAAACTAAAATAAAAACGTGGGGCGTTATTATAAAGAAACGTACAAGTTCTAAATATATTATGTAATTGTAGCTTTAATTTTGCAATTAATCATCCATCTGTTCCAACACTTCTACAGAGGTAAATAGCTTTTATCAAGGCCAGAACAAACTTATTACAATATTCCTGTCTTGATTTCTATGTGTGTTCTTAAATAACTATAGTGACTTAATCACAATTGTGTACGCCACGCCCCACGTTTTTATTTTAGTTTGGTAAAAGTTTCCGATTAGGTAACGCTTAATCCACTGACATAGAGGCTAAACGTGGCTTTCAGCATCCGACTTGGGAATACTACAGTGATAATAGTTTCACGTGAGTGATCTACAGAAAGTAGCATCTACGGTTACATACAATAAATTTTTATTTTCTAGTTTTTGGTGCAATAAAAACCGTTTAACTTAAAACTTTTTTTACTTATTTTATTTCTCTACAAAAGTGCTTTGATGTGCGGTACAATTATAGTGAATGAATATTATGATAATGGTCGCGGATGTGGCGTTTTGTTTTCTATGTCGTTAAAATACAATGGAATGTAGACGGTAAGAAACTCAGTTGGGATGATTAAAGTGTAGACTTGACATGCTTATGCCATAACCAGTGGTCGGAACTATGGATGCAAAACTTTAAAATAACGTCACACAATGGAGATGGTAAAGATATACATATGTACACACAGCTACATTTTGGAAGTTCAAGATTCCGACGGTACGATTACAAGTACGATTTTGTACCGTTTGGCGTAAAAACCTTAGGTTCATGGATCCCCAGCGCACGCATATTGTTTGCTGAAATTGCGAAACGTCTGGTTGACGTAACTAAAGACCGAAGAGCTGGAAACTTCCCCGCACAACGCATCAGTATTGCGATACAGCGAGGAAATGCCGCCAGCGTCCTCGGTACAGTGCCACAATGGTCAATCTTAAATATCCCTTTAACGGGCAAGACTCGAAAAAATCGTCGGTTCAAACCTCAACGCCATTATATAGTACGAAAATTCTGTACAAGAAGACCGGTGCCCTATAAGGGGATATAGGTTAGGTTAGCTAGATTAGTTAGATTTAATTTATGTAGGTATATGTATAAATTACACAGTTTTGAAAATTTCAATTAAATTGGCACAGTTAATTTTCCATTATATTTCGAAATTTCTCGACACCTTGTTTCTAATTCCTAAAAAGTCAATACATATCAAGAATAAAAGAAAAATCAGTCACTTATTACGACTCAGAACGCTCCGAAATGAATAGTAAAACAAATTAGTATGCAGTTCGTTTGATAACAATAAGCACCTATTGTGGTTCTAAAAAAGCAGAAATAATAGGTTATAACGAGCAATTATGAGTATAAGGAAGTGTTTGTTTGTCTGGACATTTATGCTGGTACAATCGCTATCATCAAATAAATTCGTCAGATAGAAGGCCCTTGCCAACATCCGGAGGCTTAAGGGTGATTTAAGAGGCCTTCATCATCATCGTCATTATCATTTCCATAAGATTCCACTTTAGCCTGATGGATGCCACCTGCATTTCCAATATCAAGTCTACACTTTAATCATCCCAACTGAGTTTCTTACCGTCTACATTCCATTGTATCTTAACGACATAGAAAACAAAACGCCACATCCGCGACCATTATCATAATAAACGCGATTATAATGCTGCGGCCACATTATCGAGATTCGAAAAATGTTCTACTTGTGGCCTATCCTAAACAGTTTTACAAATGTACAATAATTTCTACAAAATTGTATAAATTCCCATACAAAAGGTACTAGCTACACAATTTTGTAGAAATAGTATATTTGATTGGTAAATCTGTTCAGATGCATATGTATCTTTCTATGTGCAGAAATGCTTTAAATGTACAATTTTAGAACTTAGCAATGGGCCCAATGTCGTGATATGAATCGTATGCAGCCAAATAATTTGCTAAAATGCGTATCATTTGGGCAAACACGAACTGTGCTCGATCAGTTTGATGCATAATTTAGCGATTTTATTCGATTGAGAAGAGAATGAAATTGTACCGCAACGTACACTTCAAAAAAACAATTTGAAGTCGTCCGCTTTTAGAAATAATATAAAAATTGAAAATAATGATTTTCTCCTTGCCTTTTACAACGTAATTACTAGTATATGTATTATGTTTTATTATTTTTTCACACAAAATTGAATCTCTGTGAAGGTTTAATAATTTTCCTACGCATAAACGTACTGGCCACAAACAAGTACAAAAGTATGAAATTAGTAAAAAATAAACTTGAGGTAATTTGTGAGTTGTTTTGCCTTAGTCTTCTATAATCTTGTAAAGAAAATTTTCTTCTTAGTGTTAAAAAAAACATACAGTGTAACTGAGAACCTCCTCCTTTTTAGGGTTCCGTAGCCAAAATGGCAAAAACGGAACCCTTATAGATTCGTCATGTCCGTCTGTCCGTCTGTCACAGCCAATTTACTCGGAAACTATAAATGCTACAGTAACGAAATTTGGTAAGGGTATGTGTTGTATGAACCGCTACAGGATTATGATACTAAATTGTAAAAAAAACCATTGGGGTGGGGGCCCTCCATACATGTAACTGGGCGATAAAATTTTTTTTCTAGTTGTATATAAGCGTGTGGGGTATTAATAGAAAGGTCTTTGAAAATGATATGAAGGTTTATACATTTCATTTTTATTTAAGCAAATCATTTTCGAGATATCAGCTCTCAAAGTATGAAAAATGTGCCCCCCCCCCTTTAATTTTTAAACTACGCAATATAAAATTCTAAAAAAAAATATATGTTATGCACATTAATAAACTCTATCAACGATTTTTGGTTTGATTAAATTACCTCCTATAGTTTTTGAAGTAGGTTAATTTAACTGTATTTTTTTAATAATAAATTGATAATAGGGTACGGAACCCTTTGCGCGCGAGTCCGACTCGCACTTGGCCGGTTTTTTATTAAAAGTTGTCGCAGAAATCTAAATGAAATGAAATAAAATCAGGAGTCTTTTCAGATATCACGAAAAAAATCGGTTTTCATTTTGTGTAATCTTTTCGGTAAATGCTCCATTTAACGCTACACAAATCATCTGATAATGTAGCCGCAGCATTAAATTAAAAAACGTAATTTTGATATCGGCCCAATCCCACAACCAAAAACTTACACTAAATATTATGCGTTAGATTTCAAATTGGAACGCTATTAAAAGCAGATGCGAGCCAGGCCAAACCGACCCTTATGTAGTACGTGATACGGCGTCGATTATTCGCCAGGGTGCGTTCGGAAGTTATGCAACGAGCGAAAGTGTTCGTGTCTGATATTACTCTCACTGCGGTCACGGTCGCGATTTGGTTCGTGTTTATGAACGCAGCTGTTATGCAATATTTATAGGGCAGTGGGACCGCGAATCGGAGATTTTTGTCCCTTAGGGCCTTATCACACTTGCGATTTACAAGCGAAGCGTACGCGCGACGTGCTCGTCGCGTGCCCGTAACCGATTCGCCGCGAGTGCGTCGCGATATTGCCTCAACCGCGTAACGAATACGCTGCTCAGTCGTCAGTAAATCGCTCAGAGTGATCCGAGTCTTGGACAGTCACTAAAGATTCGACTCGCTGCGCAGTCGCGGCGTATTGGTCAGGCGGTCGCGGCGTAATCGCGATACCATCGCGGCGTATTGGTTGCGGGCACGCGACGAACACGCCGCGCGTTTGCTTCGCCTTCAAATCGCTTGTAAATCGCAAGTGTGATAAGGCCCTTACGCTTGAATCTGCAAGTGCTTTGGAGAGAGAGAGAGAGAGAGAGAGAGAGAGAGAGATTTCAAGTGGTTCGGTAGCCCAGTTATTGGATCATTTACGCCTATATTATATGTATCTATAAGAGTTGGTTTACTTAATATTGTTGACAAAGAGAAGGGTTCCCAATGCGTATGTGTTTATGTAAAAGTGATATTTTGTATCCAGTTTTTGCTATGATGTTTTATATTTGAATTTCGGCATTAATTACATATTAGGCATGTACGATACATTACGTAAAGAAAATATTTAAAAAATAAACAAAAGAGACTGTCGAATTCTATAGGTAGTGGTTAACTCTACACTTCCTAGTTTTACTAACAAAATCCGTATTTTTAGATTCTCTACATGTAGATAAGCCCGTAAAAGCAATATTTCAATAAATAAATTAAGTAATACATGAAGAGCTGGCGACTTCCTCGCACAACGCATCAGTATTGCGATACAGCGAGGAAATGCCGCCAGCATCCTCGGTACAATGCCACAAGGGCCAATCTTAGATATAGGTTAGGTTAAGTAGATTAGTTCGATTTAATCTATGTAAATACATTGTAGTTTTGAAAATAAATATATTTTACAAGTAAAAAAAAGTTAATGTTGATGAGAATTTAATGATGTAAGTAGGTAGAGTTTGTTGAGAATCGAAATGTCTTCCTACCTAATTGAATTTTAACTTTCGTGAGACATGATCATTATAAATATAATTAAACGGTAATTTCACGTGTATTTAGTAGGGTAGATCGATTTTTTTATTTTCGGAAATTCAAAAAATAATCTTTATGGATCGATACTTCGTGGCTAGAGATACAAAAAATATAATGATCATTTTTGGATTTACTTTTATTTTGTACTTCGTTTATAGGCCCAAAGATCGACTCTATTTTTAAGGTTTTTTAAAGAAAAGTCTTGAAAAAAAAATTTGTTTTTCTGAAGATTTTCTGAAATGCGGCCTTATAAGAATAACCTGTCCAAAAAGTAACATCTTCAACAATACATCTTTTTCCGATAATCATTCGGGAAGTACTGTCGCAAGAGCCCCAAAGTTGAAAATAATTTTTAGGAGATACTGCTAACAATGTTCATATAATTAAACCACGCAAATTCAAAATGTATGTAAAACAATCTTATTTTGTTTATCCATAAAAGTAAAACAGAAATTATCCATGCTCATCTGAGTTTTCTTAAAAAACCTTAAAAATAAGGCCGATCTTCGGGCCTCTAAAAATGATAAAATATCTAAAAATGGTCATAATATTTTTTATTTCTCTAGCCACATAGTATCGATTCGTAAAGATTATTTTATGATTATCCGAAAATAAAAAAATCGATCCACCCTAGTATTTAGTCACTACACGCTACGTTTCGGAGAGCCTAGGTCTCTAAGATAATGGAGACCTAGGCTCCCCGAAACACGTCGCGCGTAGTGACTAATTACACGTGAGTTTAACCGTTTAATTATATTTATTGTGTACCTACCTACTTTCGATAAAAAATAACTGGCTAGCTACTTAGACGTAACTTGTAAATATTTGAATAAAATATTAGAAAAAGTGGCCCGACATAATACTTAAAATGTTAAGTAGGTAGGTATTTGATAAGTTATTCAACAATCATACTTGACAGGAGTGGATCTTCAATAAATGTTATTTTGAAGTGTCAGTACAGGTTAATAAAATATTTTTTTGCTTGACGCTTGACAAAGGTTATTGCTCTCGAATTACGAAATATCTTGCAATAATCCACATGAATGTATTTTAGACGATAAAATAACCACTCATAAAAAAATGCTATATCAAATTGTCAAAATATAAAAAAATGCAATATTCAGACTTCAACAACTTAATTTTCACGAATTTACACTCTAATAAAGTAAGTACTTGAAACCCCCTCAGCTGCCAAATTAGTACAAATCTGGGGAGACCCGGGTGTATTGCAGCCCATAGCCTTACACTGACCCATAGTCCGCCAAAAATATATGATGTCTCTGGAGCCCCTAGCCGCTCATTAGCCGCCCATTAAAAGGTCTTCTTAAAAAAAGTCCTACACTATTCATTCAAAATACACTGGCAAATTTGATTATCTGGGCAGCAAGATGATAGTGGTAAACCACAGGAAATTGTTTTTTTCTGTAGATAGCCCTCCGCGTCTACTTATTTTGAATTGCTACCTTTTTACTGACTATGTGTTTGTCACACATAAGAAAAGTGCGCACGTAACGTAACTCACATTTTCTATAGCTGGCCAATTCGACAAGATAGCTTATTTTAATTCATTGTCTTTTTTAGTTGTGTCATGTTTGTTTATACAAGCCACGCACGATTTTTTTGAATACTTACTCAATTAACTTTTTCACGTTGTAAGTATAATTATAATTAATTACTCTTGGATAATTGCCACACATAAAATGACGCATATCCAAGTTTAGGTTTTAGGGGTAATTGGTTACTTGTATTTTGATTTAACTACGCAACTTCGAAATCCTTGTATTTTACTCGTAGTTAATCTTAACCAAAACTTTAACTATGTACATTTTGACAAGGTTCTGACATTGGAAGGGCTCGCTTTAATTAAGGAGCTAGTAACATTAAATGCATGTTATAGAATAGATGATACTATCTAAGTAGGGGAGACCGAGGTGATTTAAAACAATAAAATTGTACAATCATTATCATTAAATATTTTAATAATCATTGGACAATTGGGGTCGTTTTGTACCTATCTATTTATTATATACAGGGTGGAATTTAGTAATGCTTGTAATGACGTCAATGATAATTATTAATTCATAACATAAGTAAACAGACAGAATTTAAGATTTCATTGTTTTCCTTTCATTTAATTTATGAAGTTTGTTAAAGAGATTTCATCCTTATAATTGACCCTAACGATCGATGCAATAAAAGTACAGGGTACAACTTTTAAGATTTTAGTCGGTTCGATTACAGGGTGCGACAAGCGAATTTTAAAAAAATCTTTGAAAGCAGTTTTAATTCCTCTTTTTCTTCTATATCTACAGTATTAGGTAAGTGTACTTACCCTTCAAGTGGCACTACAAAATTCCACCCTGTATATCTTCGCTTAGTATTCACAACACAATCTATAACTGATATTTTTGAGCACCATGGCCGTTCCAGTATATCTGATGGCGACTGTACATGCACTCGCATATTCGTAGTTGTACGGTCGGCTCTAATAATATGTATACGATTTTGGTCCTTATGTCTTTGACATACGATCCGAAATGTATACATATTATTAGACGTATACGAATGAGTCAAAGGCATAATGACGGGTTGGCGATTAAACCTTTCACTCCATGCCTGCTTCCTATATGGTTTCACAAAGGCCGTGGCATTGTCCGGAAAAGTCACGGATATCTTGGTACAGATCGTACAGATTTCCTTGAAAAATGTTTCATGTGCTTCAGCCTTACCTCAGTCGGTGGTATTGCCTGAGATGCTGGAGGTTCTAGGGTTGACTCCCAGTGAGATCTACCCTCTATTATTTATCAGAAAAATATTTATAAATATTACTCATGTCATACTTGTATATCAAAGAAAAAAGATCAAAATCACCGACGTCCTTGGTGGGAATCGAACTCTTGTACTCAGTGCTCAGCTTTTGCAGCTGATGCCTGTACCGGTATATATATATATATATATACGCAAACTCTTACAAGGCTAGACGTTTTGGCCATACTCTCAAGCAATACATGCAAATGCATGCACCCTATTCGAATACCTTTCGGTTTTCTGGTATAGCGAGAGAACTGGTGCTGCCATCTAGTAGATGGTAAATGACAAATCACAAATCAAATTATTTGTTTTCAGTCATGGTTTCAAACCTCGCCATACCATCATCAATTCATCATGCTCATCTTATATAATTACCACATTAGGTATGTCATACTTCTGTATGTAATTGACTTCTGTTACCTGGGTCAAAATTATTTTCGTTGTCTAGGTTCATACCACTCTGTCACGCTTTTAGTAGCTGTTTCGACTTAGTATATAAAAAAAATCTGGTGCACTTGTATTTCTTTTTCGCGTTACATTTTAACCCATACATGAGAAATTGAAAACGAAACATCATCTCATACAAAAATTACCACTGCGTCACGTTTTTTTAGGGACACAAAATAAGACAACGAAAAGAATTTTGACCCACCTACTAATATTCGTTTTCATCATTAACAAGGAAAACCTGTCAACCTTCCGATTTTTTATAAAAAAACTATGCCATTAGTACCCATTTAGCGCTGTCACGTTACCAACATGTGACTTCGTCACCGTCAAATCGAGGTTTTAACTCTTTAATCCAATTTTAACGAAGAGATTACCTAGAACCTGATTAAGTGACTCTGCTACTTAATTAAACCTTCATAAACCTGTTGTATCTAAAATACTGTGACACTGTTTTACATATGATGCCAAGCGAACGGGAGGTCAAAAATGGATGGAAGTATAATCACGTTTAAATAGCAAAAATGATGAAGTGTAAGATTAGTTTTTGTGGAATCACACTTCATGTCGAATCGAGAAAATGTAGAGAATTTAGAGGATATGGTTACAATTTACCATCACTGCTTATGTGATAGGTGACAAATAGATAATGCAGTTTGAATTTGTATGATTAGGCTAAGAGCTATTGAGAACGTTGAATACATTCCGTAATCTGAAATTTCTAATTCTTAATGGCAACTTGTACGAAAATTGTCTTATTTTAGGTATTGTAAAGTCCGTGGCAGGATAAGGGAGTAGGTATTTTGTGCCACAACAGCTTTTAGGGAATTTTTTTTCTGATTTTTGAGTGACGACGTCTTTAGTAAGTGTTACACAAAATTTTAGCATCCGCCACTTTTTATTTTTGATGAAATATAATTAATAAGATATACAATTTTTTATAAGTAGTTATATTTTAATTTTAATAATTATTCCGTGTTTTGTATACATAATATAATCCTTGGTTGATACCCGCAATTTGTCCATATGAACCGGATAACATTTCTTATTATTCAACCCTTGTGATGTTTGTCCCCGAAATCACGGCGGTTGAACCGCTCGGAGAAATACCCGGATGAGATCTGTCCGTCCCAGCACGTATAATATTTACGATAAAGTATACAGTAGGTACAAGTTCTATTATTGCTAAAAAGAGCTAACATACTGACTCTCATATACAAATTTGCACTTACATAAGCAAGCATTCTTCCGAGACATTATGTAATCAAAAACACGTTCCGCGATCCTGTTTTTAAATCAATAAAACTATGATTATATGTTAATTATCCACTTTTTATGTCTCTACGTAGTGCTATGACCATATAGCACGACCAATTTAATTGTGTTATTGACATGCCTTCGCCTAGTAAGGGATTACCCGAAACCATAGGCAATTATTGATTTTGTGGATTGTAAATTTAAGTTTGTGTAACTATAGACAGCTTGGTTTCACGTTTTCTATCAAGGCTATGTTGACAGACCTATCACAGTTCTTGCTGGATTCTTCATGTTTTTGATCGCTGTCGGGCCCTTTTATTCAATGTTGTCACCGCACATTTCTTTTGGATTTGGAACTTATGATTTCCACTCAGAATCGCGAACTCTTTCGATCCTGATAGAATAAAATTGTTGTCTCAAGGTTTTTGGGAGCGGTCCCGTTATAATTTTTTATACAATTTGTATGGCGGTAACGGATTGAAAACTACGAAAAAATGTATGTAAATGTTGGGACACCACTTTTCTCCTATCAGGATCGAAAGAGCTCGCGATTCTGAGTGGAAATGATATATGATATTAAAAGCTTAAAGTTCATCCAAAAAAAATGGGGGGGGGGCTCTGCTTTGAAAACAGAAATGGCCCTGTTGCTCAGCCTGCCTGTGCAGAGCCTGCCTGCAAAGCTGAAAGTCTTGGGTTTGGGTCCTGAAAGAGGACATTTCTTTGAGTATTTATCTCCACGAAATTTACGAATTCGAAGTTCATGGTAGTAGGCCTGTTCACCAAGGGCATTTAAAGGACCATCATTACACGTGGTAAACTACTGACCACCATACCATAACTGGTTTCGGAAGCACGTGGAGCGAATTATGTATTTATGCATTAAGGTCAGATTTATGGTAATTAATAAGTTGATGATCGATATATTACTTCCGTGGTGTGAAAGGTACAGTTCAAAGAATAAAACATTTATGCGAAGGATTTATTCAGAAACTTAACAATGAAAATTATAAATGCACTACCTGCTTTACTTACAACAATTTAACGCATAAAATGCATAAAGTTTTCATGTTTAACTGTCGTTTAAAAACTGACTTCGATTTAATTTTTCTTAATAACAACTATACCAACATAGAAAACAGCCATAACTCACGAAAAAACGTTTTTCGCTCATTCCACAAATAAACATCTTTATTAGAGTTTGATTTGGACTATTAGAAAATAATATATGTCTTGCTAAAACTTTAAATTTGAGCTTTTTTCGTAATACAGCGAGGAAATGCCGGCAGTATCCTCGGTGCAATGCTATAAGGATCAATTTTAGATGTAAGGAAGGTTAGTTAAGATTTTTGATGACACAAAATAACACTTACAATTTCAATCAAAATCTATAAACTAAAACAAAATATATAAATAACTGGCTATTTAAATTTTATTTGAACGTTATTGTTATTATTGTGAGCCTACAGTGTCTCACTGCTGAGCAAAGCCCTCCCTCATTTTCTCCAATCTGATCTATGTCAACCCGCCTTCGGCTACTCTTTCAAAAATGAGTCCAGCTCGTCTCGCCATCACCAACGAGGTCTGCCGCGTCTCCGATTGGAGCTGTCGGGCTGCCACTCTGTGGCTATCCTGGCCCACAGCTCACTCGGCATTCGACAGACGTGACCAGCCCAATCCCACTTCAGCTTAGCCCTCCCCTTTTCGTTATAAAACCACACGTGCCGGTTTGCGGTGTGAGTCCTTTACCGTGGAAAATATTCCCACACGTACTAAGAAATTCGGGAATCCGTTCATAAGCCGGACTATTAAAAAGTGCAATTCTTTACCGGCACATGTGTTTTCGCATACCTATAAGTTGGGATCCTTTAAACGAAGCGTGAAGAAGCATCTAGCGGGCCAGCAAGGCGGTGACAACTGACAGGTTACTGCGGGTCTCCTGTTCGTTGCCGCCGCGATTTGGGCTCTACTTTTCACTTACGATGAGGTGGAGTGAAGGCACTTTATTGTGCCAATATTCATTTATTGTTCCGGATTCGGCTCTGTAATTTTTCAGACCAAACAAGCATTCGCTATTCTATCCCCCACTCTACGAAATCAACGAATTACGTTTTGTGTAACGATCGAATTTCGTAGAGTGGGGGGATAGAATAGCGAATGCTCGTTTGGTCTGAATGCACCTTTAATATGCTGCGCTCCATAGCTCGCTGGCAAACCCGACAATTTGAACGTTAATATTAAGATATTTCTCAAATCGCGGAATTATACCCAGTTACCTACTTTCAAAGCCATCGACTGTACTTAACGATATGTTCTTTCAACCGGTTTAACTCGTTTATAGTCAAGCTCTATTGATTTTTGACGAAACAAATTTTACCATAATTTTGTATGCCTAAAGATTATTCACGTACCTACAATCGACATCAGATAAATCGGAGCGGAGGGTGCTCACAAATATCTGGACAGGATGCTTAGCCAAGTTGCCAATCGCTAACGCTTAGTAGCGTATCGTAGTTTTCCCTCTCTGCCACTCTTCCATATTAGTGCCACTCTTCCGATGAAGACAGTTAGCTGCCTTTCGCTTACGATTGACGATTAAGCGTTAGCGATTGGAAACTTGTCTAAGCACCCAGGCCTCTTTTGTTATAGCGTTAGTGTACATGTTCAGATATATTTGATGCCGTGGCAGGTCCGATATAATATTATCTATACTAGAATTACATTTCACGCGTAGTAACCCTACTGACGTTTTTAAGTCGAAAAATGCTCGACATGTTTCGCTCCGTATATGAGGAGCTTTTTCAAGAGCCAATCGCAATGGCTGCGCGACGATGCCAGCCATACGTCGCGCAATATAAATTTAGTATGAATGAGTCTAACGAGAGTTTAGTGTATAAAAATATTATCGAACCGGGTTAGTCACGTATGTAAGTCCATGATTGCTCGACATGTATCGACCTATTAAGAGGGTCCTCGCCTGGAGCACCCTCGGCCAAAGCCCGACGCGTACTGAAACATGTCGAGCAATCGACTTAAATACATGAATAACTCACGTTAGAGAGTTTTGTGCTTAAAATCGAATATATTATATAGTATGGTGACTGTATTAAACGAGTTATACCGGTTGAAACTATCAATCGGTATAATTCGTTTATAGTTAAGCTCTATTGATTTTTGACGAAACATATTTTCCTATTATTTTGTGCCTAAAGGGGCCGATAGCAAAAAAAACGTTACCTAAGTAGGTACGTTTTTTTATTAGTTTTGGATTTTAGATATCATGTTTCTTAGTAACATTTACTATGAGATACACAACCGATATCCAAACGAAAATAACGAAATTTTATTTTTCAAAAAGTGCAGGTTCGATTCCTGGGCCGAGTATTTTTGTAAGTGTATGAATGCAGTTTTTCTTTTTACAAAAATCGATCTCATGGTTCCTAAAACAAGATTTCGCAATCTGTTATGGTTTCCAAAATCTCCATACTGACCGATTTAGATTGATCACCCTGTATAAGAACATATAAATTATTGAGATAAACAATTCCAGTAAACATTTTATCGTTAATATTGCGTAAAATTATCATTTTGCGTACAAATTACCGGGATAATACTTTTGTTATATAATATCTTTACGTAGCGATTTGATTGATGGATTACCAAGTTAAGTTTGCAGTCATCAAACAAATACGTCATGTAAAATGCGGTTCAATGCCATTTCGCGGACGGTAAATGCAAATTTGTTGATCGGCGTGATAAAGACTCATTTACGATTCGGGAATTTCGCCGAGAAATACTTTCGTTTTCTTTCAATTCTACAATGAATTTGTGTTTTGTTGAATTGTTTTGACCTACTTCATCACAGATGTCGTATATACCATAGATCAAGCAAACGTATCTATCTACCTACTTAGCGTATCAAATGAACTCAGTGAAATCCACGGAGTTGTCCGTCTTTAATCGCAGCTTGCAGCTTTCGGGCGTCATATTTTGTAAATTGAAGTGAACAAAAACATTAATAGTTCCTCCTTAAGTAATATTCATTGCAACAACACAAAAAAATATGAATAGCTACTCAAGGGCCCGAGACATATTTAAAATCATAGGCAAGTAACAACTTCAGTACAAAATCTGACACGCTCGGCCGCCATACAAATGAATGAACTTGTTTCTTCTATCCAAATCTAATTCTGTGTACTTCATACCTACGCAGTATTTGCTAAATAATGCATATCTATAATAATATACTCCAGTTATATGGCATATTATAATTTATTGAAAACTAGCGACCTGCACCGGCTTCGTACATGTACAGTCAAGTGCAAAAATAAGTATCGAAAGAATCCGCTCATAAATATGTTACGACGTTCTTATTACACTGAATTAGAGTGCACTGGGACATTTTTTTGAACATTTTTGTGTACACCTTATTTTGTCTTTGACTGTACAGTACCCACTGATACTACAACCTTATTCTTGTATTTTTCATTTTACAGTTTTATTTTTCACTCAAAACTTTTATTTTACTGTAATGACACTAATCACGCGAGTCAATGTCATGTCACTACTGACACTACTGTCACTTGTTGTCATCATAACAGATACAGGCTGATCTAATTTATTTGTATTTTTTTTTATTTTCATCTATTGAATCATAAAATCTATCAAATTACAACATTTTTTTTATGCGACGAAGGTAGACAACTAAGCTCCCAGCTCACCTGATGGAAAGCAGAAACTCAGGCCCTCAATCTTTGGGGGAGGCCTATGTTCAGCAGTGGACGTCTTTTGGCTGATATGATGACGATGATCATAATGCCAGTAATTACACCGGCTATCTTACCTCCATACCGAAACACAGCAGTGCAAACACTGCTATTTAGCGGCAGGTTAGCCGCTACGTACGTAGCCCAAACGTAAAACAAATTAAACATTTAAAAAACCGACTTCAACCGATTAGTCAAAGTCAAATGATTCTTTATTCAAATTGGAATAGCAACAAACTCAATAGAATGGTCTAAGTTACATAAAATTAAAACTACTTCCGGTTCTAACCCTACACTACTGACCCCGAGAAGAACCAGTAAGAAAATTGGCGGGACTTGTTTTTTCAAATAATCATGGTATGGATTACTCCAAGTTACCCGATTTGTTTCCATCATTGCTTTCCTCAAATCCTACTTTCTGAATGCAAATTCTTGTAAATGAATGAAAATTACCAAAAGCGCCATACATGTACCTGTAACATTTGAAGAGATCCCTCGATTTCTCCAAGATCCCATCATCAGACCCCAACTTGGTGCCAACGGGACCATGACGGGGCTATACATGTTCGATCACACAAAAAATTCGGTTCTCGATTCTTGGAGACATTGGGTAACATACATACAACAACAAAAAATCAGTCGAATTGAGAACATCCTCCTTTTTTTTAAAGTCGGTTAAAAATACATATAGACAGACAGACACACCCACTAAATCTCTACTTGACTTTATACTATGCATTATGATTGAGGATGTCGTAACGTCACAGTTGTATAACAGATAATATCAGTTATGTGAGACTAGGAAATGAGGATGGGAAATGTATATGTAGGAAGAGATTCTGTCATATACCTACTGTATATAGAGGGTGTCTTCGTATCAGCCTCTGTAGCCTAGTTGGTAGTGACCCTGCCTACGAAGCTGGAGGTTCCGGGTTCGAATCCCGGCGAGGGCATTGTGTATTTATTTATCACAAATGTTTGTTCCTTGGTCATGGCTACGTATCTATACGTATCTATCTATTATACAGGGTGTTTTTTTTTCGACCGTTCAAATTCTACGTAGTGAATGTGTAGGTCATACTAAAAAAAAATCAGCTGTTCCATACATTTCGGCCGGCGTAATGCCGCCAATTTGTTTGAAACAGCTGATTTTTTTTTCGCGATTTCGACTTTGTCCCCATAGTAAAAGTTGGTGAGTATGACCTACACATTCACTACGTAGAATTTGAACGGTCGAAAAAAAAACACCCTGTATAATATCGTCGCCTGGTACCCACAACACAAGCCTTAATTGAGCTTACCGTGGGACTAGGTTGATTTGTGTAAGATGTCCCAAGATATTTATTTATTTATATAAAGAATCTGATAATAATTTACAATTGACATAAGATATACGAAGCGGCTAGGAAGCTCACAAATACAATACAATACAATGCAATACAAATACTCTTTATTGCACACCTCAATAAATGAAAACAATTACAGAGAAAGTAGCGACTTAACTAGAGGTAGACAACAGGCGGTCTTATCGCTAAGAAGCGATACCTGAAAATATCGTATATGTATAGTGTTAAAAAATCTCAGAATATGTGCTCTAACACTATGACAATAGAGGCTTGCTCATATAGAGTGATTTTTTCCCGACCGATATCTTTAGGGGTTTAATTCTCAGATCGATTGATGAACTTTTACTATGGGACCGATATCAGATCCGAGAAAAAAAAACGGATGCTCCATAAAAACTGAGATATCAGTCGGCGGAAATGTATATACTCTATTTGGTTAGGTATTTAAAAAAAGGTAAACAATCTTGCAGTATCTTTTATTGAAAAATTGATTTAAAAATCCAAACTAGGTACTTAATGAATCAAAACTACGTAAATCACTGTATTTCCTTGTATGTATATTATGTATATTTGCAAAAAAAAAATCTACTCGTAGTTTTCAATAAAAACAGAGTTTAGAAAAGTTCATCAATAGGACCTCAGAATAAACCCTCTAAATTTTGGCCGGTGAATGAAAAATCACTATATTCACGATGTTTTTATTGAATTTCGTTAAATTAAAGGGAAGCTTATTTAGCTCAAACATAATCAATTTCTTTAAGAAACCAGTGTCTTAACTCTTACTGTTATTGAGTTATTAAAAAAATTGGTTTAATGACTGAACAAGTTTATTGCATCTTGCAACCTTTATTACATCCTAATGTTATTGTTGTGTTGTTAGGTTCTCTTACACCATAAATAAAATGCTTACACTTGCCATTTCAATTATTATGTATCAAAACGAAAAAAGTATTTTTTTAACGAAATGATCAAAAACCGATATACCAGGCAACTTCTATTAATGTCCCAAGTAGCCAGTCCAATTTAACGGAAATATAAAAAAACACCCTGTATAAGCAAGCCTCCATTTCATAGTGTTAGAGCGCATAGGTATTCAGATATTTTTCATCACACCTTCGGTAAGTGCGCCAATGCGCTGCGGCGTAGATGCGTCATTACGCCCTAGAGCAATCAAGAATTTTCACACAACATTACGTCGCACTAGCGCGGCGCCCGCAGCCGACGCACCGGGATTTTTATTATAAAAATGATAAATTTAAGTCATCCCTGATTTTGAGAAATGATTTAGACCATTGTATAGTAGTTTTCTGAAAATATATTGTTTTATTTACTTTTTTTGCCTCACAGGTGTGATGAAAAACATTGTGTGTGACACGGGCGGTACAAGAATTATTTACCGCAATTATAAACAATGTACTATTTAAACACTGTGGCCGCTCCATAATTTCAGATCTGATGGCGAATGCACCTACTAAAATACAAAATTAATTATACTTGTTTGTTTGCGGAAGCATACTCGACGACATGAAATTTTGTTGATAGCCTTGTTTACCAACCATGACATGGTTTGACCATAATGACCGTGTTCGAATTTTAAGAGTTGAAGGGACAGCAGTAATCGTACCATGAGCTGGTAAGTAACGTTTACGTTGACACATACTCGCTTACTTGACCGCGGCAGTAAGAATACATTAGTCACCTCCCTAGCTCTTCCCGTGTGGAGTCGGGTGTCGGAAAGGTGCATTCAGACCGAATGAGCATTCGCTATTCTAACCCCCTACTCTACGAAATTCGATTGTTACACAAAACGTGATTCGTTGATTTCGTAGAGTGGGGGATAGAATAGCGAATGCTCGTTTGGTCTGAATGTACCTTTAGGGCTTGTCCATTAATCACGTCATACGATTTTCGTCTATTTTAGACCTCCCCATCCCCCATGGTGATATTTGGTGATATTTTCAGTGAGCCCCCCCCCCCCGACCCCCCCCTAGCCAATATGACGTGTAATTTATTGCCAGCTGAAGTAGTTCTTTTAATTAATGACACTTGAATTTATGTAGTTTATTAAACACACGTGATATCAAAAAACTAACTTCTTTGCCAACAGCGAGGTAAATATCCGCGAAGTTTTAAAACTCAGTTCAGGGTTTGATATCTGGTTATATTTAAAAACTGTTATATATATATGTATAGTTATATTAACTAGCTACAATGCTGTTCAGCAGAGTAAAAAAATTACACGTGATTTGTCCGATGGCCCCCCCCTCCCCTATGGGGATAATTGGTGATTTTTTTTGACAATTCCCCTTTCCCCCTTTCGAGTATGACGTGATTAATGGACAAGCCCTAAGAGTCGACTAAGGGATATTAAACATACTTATAGGTAAATTAGTAATTGTAACATAAATTACAACATCTTGTGGAATATTTATTTATTTATTTGGTACACCAAAAGGATTTAACAAGTAGGCATCAAATGGCATACCTATATGCTAGCACGAGATCCAAAGTAAGTGTACACAACATGAATTACAAATAAGCGCAAAAATAACTAATTTCCATAAGGTAATTGGGTCAAAATTATTTTCGTTGTCTTGTTTCATACCACGAAACTGCCACGCTTTTAGTCACTGTTTCGACTAAAAATAAAAAAAAATCCTAGTATTTCTTTTTCGGGCTAAATTTTAATCCATACTTCATACATTGAAAACAAAACATCGTCTAAAGGTGCGTTTAAACCAAAAGAGCATTCGCTGTTCTAGCGCCCGTTCTAAGAAATCAACCAATCACGTTTTGTGTACCGATCGAATTTCGTAGAGTGGAAGGTTAGAACAGCGAATGCTCTTTTAGTTTAACCGCACCTTCATACAAAAATCACCACTGCGTCACGTTTTTTAGGGACACAAAATAAGACAACAAAAAATAATTTTGACCCAATTAATAATGCATGTGTTTTTAGTTTCTCTGTCAACCATAGTTTACCACCGCACGTTGATAATGATCACTAGTAAGGTGCCAAGTTAATTTTGAACAACCTGCCTGTTTAGCAATATCTGCTGTTGACTGTACCAGTAGGAACGGCTACTGAAAGCGTTGATGTCCTTTAGCAAGTATGTGCGCGTACTTTCAACTTTTTAAGACGGATATTTTTAATGTCATCTCAAGGGTAATGCATGAATCTGGGCAAGATTGGCGATAATCATGAGAAACGATTTACTTTTAATTTTATAATTATAGGTAGTAAAAGGTGAGTTCCATATTGATTACAAAGGTTAAGTCTTTTTGGGTTCCGTAGTAAACAAAGGGTTCCTTATAGTTTCGCCAAGTCCGGCTGTCCGTCTGTCCGCAGCATAGCTACGTGCCCGTTAGTACTAGAAATCTGCAATTTGGTACACGTATTCATATTAATAATGGCGACAAAGTGGTAGAATAAAAACTAGAAAAACAATTTTTTTTCGAGTAGGGTAAGTTGTGGATGAATGACACAACTGAATTTCAAACCATTGTATCTCTGGTGTTTTTGAAGTTACGAGTGAGATATTGTGTTCGAAGATAAACAATTTAGTTGGCTATCGAATCGCATTCTTAATTTCTACTTATTTTCAATAGTATATGTGTTATAAAACTTTAAACAAAAAATGGGATTTGTTTCATTGTGTCCTCGTACATGTATTCAATGAAACACCTGAATTTTTACATTGAAACAGATGTAATAAATACAATGTACTATGAAACAGACTTAACCAACATTGGAACTGTGTTATATGAAACATATATATAAGTACGCTTGCAATGAATACAAAATAAAGAAAAGTTAATAATAACGGTAGGCTGAAGTAGGTTTAGTTTAGTAGGATTCCAATTTGTTAAATGATTAATAATACCACTGAAAGACACATGAATCCGAAAGACTGTTTCATTGTAGACAACCCAAGTTTCATTGTAACTTAACAATGTCGTCGATAATTGTGACATATTGCAAAAAAAGTTATGTTTTATGTGTCCTCGTAGTATGACTGCAACCCAGTCGAACGCGGGAGGGTCCTGGGCATCTCCACGATAGATATCATACACTTTGTGACAACATAAATATCATGTTGTTTTATTGTGTACGTATGTTTTATTGTTAAACATGTTACTTAAACTGTTGCCATCAATGAAACATTGAACTTTTTAAACTGTCCTATCTCAGCCAATTTGAAAGTTAAAAATCGTATATTTTGCCATAAAATAGACTAATAGTCATCATTCTTTATGGTATGTAAAAAAGTGACCCTAGTTCTGAAAATTGCGTATATATTCTTAAAATGTTTTTGAAAAAAGTGTATTGTTTCAATGTGTACTAATAAATAGTGTTCAGTGAAACACCGTGAGCTGTTTCATTGTAAACAAAAAATATCACGGGTAACCAACATTGAAACAGAGTTACATAAACAGTAGCCAAATAGGTTATTATATATTATGTGGGTGTTCTTAGTAAAAAGTACTGATTCTTGGGAAGATCAGTTTATTAACGAATCTTTATGTCATTGGCGCATTCAGCAACCGAAAATTTTAATGAAAACAATGACATTTGAATACAATATGTAGTAACAGAATGTTTTAAAATATGTTTTATGACCACTATTACTACGCATATAATTTTACGAAATAATTAATATACACCGTGATCTCTAATAACCCGAAAGATTTTAACAGTGTGTTCCTGACCACATTTAGAAACTATAATGTCGTATAAACTTTTCTGGATATCACCTAGTTTCAGAGTTATTACCAATTAAAAAAATAACATATTTTCTAATTGTAACTCGGTACAAAAGGTTTTTTTAACGGCGTTGGTGCCATTATGGAAAATAGTCTCACTAACCTCATTAATAGATGTCAAAAAGTGAGAAATGAAACCTTTTAAAATGAGGTTTTTGTAAAAAAAAACCTTAACACTCATTGTAATTGCTAGTTTTATGAATAACTTTTACTTTTTATGTTAAAAAACATTCAAAAATTAAATAACAATTGAAAAAACGAATTAAAAAAAAATGTTTTTTTTTCGCCAAAAATGACAAAAGTCATATGATATTTTTTGTTTTTTTTTTACATCAAAAATGCGTGGTTAAAATCTTTCGGGTTATTAGAGACCACGGTGTATAATATAATTATACTAGTCAACAAAAAATATTAAAAATGTACTAAGTAAACTCTCTTGTACCACCCGGGTTTAGCCACATAACCAGATTTTCACCAGCAGGAGCTAAAGTGACCATTTTATTGTACATGTAAAATTTGTCACTCTAGCTACTGGTCAGTGTTTAACCCTAGGTTATACAAGTGGGCCTTAATAGGTTGTTAATGAGGTGCTAAACATTAAACATGTTTAAATGAACAGTCTCATAGAATAGTAACCTTTTGCAATTTCACATTTGGTGTACAATAAAACTATACAGTACACAACGAAACATGGACCTGTTTCATTGTACATTACATAAAAATGTTTCATTGTGAGACACAAGGGTATTATTTTAAACTAAATAAAAAAACGAGGCCAAAACTTGAACTAATTTTAAAAGTATTTAGGTTAAGATAAACTTGAATATGTATACAATACGACAAAAATATAAATACTACCAAACTATTCTCTGTATTCTTGCAAAAAATTACGAAATATAAATAAAAAATTTTACTTTTCCTGGTTCAATTCGCTTTGAAGCATGTAGCGACGTGCTCCTTCTGCGATCGTCGCTCGCACCCTGGGGAGTTGTGGAGGGTCCCTAAGCTCGTCCTTGTTTGATAGACGGGGCTAGCCGTTAAGGTCAGGTTTCAGAGATATCGCAAAGTTTCATTGTGTCCGTTTGTGTCAATGTTCCACAACTAACCCTACCTACCTCCCTAACTGGTGAATGGGGATGATTTTTTTATTTTACTGTATTCCTATAGTGTGGGATATCGTTCAATAGGTCTCTAAAAAGGAATAAGGGTCTTGAAAGAAAGTTTCTTTTCTAAAGTCATTGTTTTCGGAGATAACCGCTCCAAAATAAAAAAAAAGTGTGTCCTCCTCTAACTTTAGACCCGTGGGTCCAAAAAAAATTAGAAAAATCATGAATAGTGAGCTTGCAGACTACTTTAAAATAAAACTATTTCGAACATAATCGGCCCAAACGTTTTTGAATAACTACGGAACCCTACACTGAGCATGGCCCGACATGCTCTTGGCCGATTTTTTATTGAAAGCAATACTGTATGTCAATCTCTTCTAAGCCATGTCTATAAGCTGTTTTCAAGAGTGATCACGAACCGTCTTGCGCGGAGATTCGACGAATTCCAACCTCCGGAACAGGCTGGATTTCGGAGCGGATACGGCACCATAGACCACATCCACACAGTGCGGCAGATTATACAGAAGACTGAAGAGTATAATCAGCCCCTGTGTCTAGCATTTGTGGACTATGAGAAGGCCTTTGACTCGATTGAGATCTGGTCTGTTCTGGAGTCCTTGCAGCGATGTCAAGTTGATTGGCGATACATTCAAGTGATAAGATGTCTATACGAGGCCGCCACCATGTCCGTCCAAGTACAGAATCAGCAAACAAATCCTATTCCATTGCATAGAGGCGTGAGACAAGGGGACGTGATCTCCCCGAAATTGTTCTCAAATGCAATGGAGGATATGTTTAAGACGCTGAGCTGGAAAGGGCGTGGCATCAACATTAATGGCGAGTACATCTCTCACTTGCGATTCGCTGATGATATCGTCATCGTGGCAGAAACGCTGCAGGACCTACAACAGATGCTGAACGACCTGGCTGACTCTTCTATACGCATCGGCCTACGGATGAACTTGGACAAAACCAAGGTTATGTTCAATGAACATGTACTACCGGCACCGATCGCAGTACACGGCACCGTTCTCGAAGTTGTTCAAAGATATGTATACCTCGGCCAAACATTCCAGATGGGTAGAAACAACTTCGAGAATGAGGTGAATAGAAGAATTCAGCTAGGTTGGGCAGCATTTGGGAAGCTACGTCGAATCTTCACATCGTCGATCCCACAGTGTCTGAAGACAAAAGTCTTCAATCAGTGCGTCCTACCCGTCATGACGTACGGAGCCGAAACGTGGACACTGACGGTACGGCTGGTCCACAAGTTCAAGGTCGCTCAGCGAGCTATGGAAAGGGCTATGCTCGGCGTATCTCTGCGGGATCGAATCAGAAATGAGGTTATCCGGCAGAGAACCAAAGTGATCGACATAGCCCACCGTATTAGCAAGCTGAAGTGGCAGTGGGCTGGCCATATTAGCCGTAGAACCGACAACCGTTGGGGTAAACGAGTTCTTGAGTGGAGACCGCGTCTCGGCAAACGTAGTGTAGGACGCCCTCAGGCAAGGTGGAGCGACGATTTGCGCGGGATGGCTGGCAGGAGCTGGATGCGAGCAGCCGAAGATCGAGAACGGTGGCGTGAAATTGGGGAGGCCTATGTCCAGCAGTGGACTGCGATAGGCTGATGATGATGAAATGATGATGTCAATCTATTTTACGGGTCCGTAGTATACATAATATTAATAATAATACATATTTTATACTTACATACATAGACATCCATGACCAGGGAACAAATATTTGTGATAAATAAATACACAAATAATGCTCTCACCGGGATTCGAACCCGGAACCTCCAAATGTTCTCGGCAATTCTAATTTTACAAACAATCTAAGCATGCCAAAACGTTGTATATCCTACATGCTTTTTAAACTATATTTTATGCCTTGTTTACTCAATTGTGAAATACAATATTCGTCATAACTCTTTTTTATAAGTTCTCATGGAAACATTCTCAATGAGAACTAACTCTTAAATTCTCATGAAAATTCTTGGAAATTTCCAAGTATATTCCCGCAATTTTGAGAATATTCTGCAACTTGTACATTGCTAGACATAGTAGTACATAAGTACAATAACTGGAGATGTATATAGTCAGAACATATAAACTTAATGATTTATTACAGACTAGCGACCCGAAAAAATCTCATCAAAATCCGTTGCGTAGTTCTAAAGATTTAAGCGTACAACGGGACATAGGGACAGAAAAATTGACTTTATTTTATACTTTGTAGTGATAGTGATGTACTATGTAAAGATGTAATGCATCCATATGCATAGGTAATAGGAGTGGCCTACATAATTATGTCCAGAAGTGGACTGAAATAGGCTGATGATGTAACGTGAAAGGATTTCGCTTTAACTATAAATTCTTAGCCTCTATGTTAGTAAACATACTTACAATGGGATCCATTAGTACTCGTCTTATTTGGAAGACCACCCGATAAGTATAGACTATGAGTAGAATATCTAATGAATGTAAAGTACGAGGAAACTATTAAAACTACTAGGAATTATATTAATATAATAGGTTTCTGAACTTCCATCGCTTTTCCTCTTATATCTCCTTACAAGTCAGGTTAGAGGATAGATATATTAGATATGCGTTTCCAAATCCTTGAGATTTAAGGATCAATCTAATCAAATGATTTCAAATGAAATTGTTCAAAATTAAAGGTCTTTAACCTTTTAACCGGCATAGTCTGATATAACATATGAGACAGTCAATGTCAAGCTCACCTCGCCCTTGTCTGATAGGATTTTTAGGCGATACGAGCACGCTTCATAAAAAATCCCTGGCGGTTAAAAGGTTAATGAAAACATAATTTAACATCTTAATTTTTGTGTTACGAAGTTAAATTTTGTGTACTGTATTTGGCACTGGGCGACAAATTCAAATTTTCTATGAGCGATCAATAATATATGAACATAAATATATCTAAGATTTTCTTCGGTTACGGCGAGGATTACACATGAAATAAAACTATGAAAACGGATAAACTCGAGTAAATTAATTACATTTAACTTCATCACGACGTTTCGAACCCATTTCCGATCAAATAAATGTAAGTATACAGAATGTTTTGAACCGTGACCATTATTAATTTATTACAACAACAAAACTGTAGTTTTAAATGATCACAAAACACGACATGCATTATAATAAATGAAATCGTTTTAAACAATTGTGTAATTCTATTTAAAATTTATTTATTTATTTTCAAAACTACAATTTATGTACATAGATTAAATCTAACTAATCTACTTAACCTAACCTATATCTAAGATTAGCCTTTGTGGCATTGTACCGAGGATGCTGGCGGCATTTCCTCGCTGTATCGCAATACTGATGCGTTGTGCGAGGAAGTCGCCAGCTGTTCGGTCTTTAGTTACATCAACCAGACGTTTCGCGATTCCAGTAAACAATTTGCGTGCGCTGGGGCCCCATGAACCTAAATTCTATTTCATACCAATTAGTATTTTAAACGTAATACGGGCCGTTTAATGGTTCGGGCGGTTTCGGGACACCTGGTTTCCTATTTAGGTAAAATAATGAGAGTATTTTCGACAGTAATTTATTATACTTTAAAAGTCATAACATGACATTTGAATTAATTTAGATTATAACGTATAACGTAAATATTTTCCACCTTATACCGTCGAGTCTCATATCTTCGGCTGGGATATCTATCTTCCGGTTGATGTGAAACATTGAAGTGCTTTTTCTCGGGTCCATATTGGCACTTATACAATTTTTTCTTCGAATATTTTTACTAATACCGTTTTTTACTCATAATCATCATTACTCCGAAAATTTTATCTCATACTTTTTTTCTTACTAAAAATTATACTTCTACCTACAATGTTTATAACGATTTTTATTTCGAAATTTTATCCTCCTAAAGTCGTCAAGTAGATAAATCTATACTCATAAAGTTATTTGAAATAAATTGTTTATTTATAAACATTTTCCAATTAGGTTCACTCTGTTGTGGTATAATTCTTTTATGAATAACATAAACTATGTAGTCATAATGGGCTTTGTGCAGAAACTGTTGTGGCATACTCAACTTTAGCATATTTCTTTGTGGCAGATTTCGAGTTGTTCGAATATTATTCGAGCATAATTTCGATGCTCCTATTTATGATGAGGCATAATCTGGATGTGCATAAAAAGTATCGGCATAGTTTGTTTTAGCATAACAGAGAAGGAATAATTACAACCTCTCAATATAATCGAGGTAGTAGTAATATTCTGTACGTTACTTACTGTGTTACTGAGCGGAGTACTTTCTAGGTTGCTAAAAAAAAATAACCTCGAAGACTAAGGCGGGAGCAAAGCTCCCGCCTTAGTCTTCTAACCTAACCTATCCGAGTCGGATCTGCCCCGGAAGGTTTTGTTCGCTCGCTTCGCTCGCTCACTGCAGAAATTTTCACCCTCACAGCAAATTCTGCCTGACGAAAAAAAAAATGCAAATCTAATTTGTCTTATAACACTCGGCGTAATTAATGATATGCCAAGATAGTTTCGGACAAAATAATATTCGAAATATTGTTATTTAAGCCAAGTGATGTTTCTGTCTCATTAAGTTGATGCCAAAATAGATTCTACCAAGTCTGTTATGTCCTAAGCGTTTCGGACAAAAAAAGTTTAGAGGGAACCCGTTTAGTACAGTACCTACTCTGCCACAACCTGATTTGTGCAGGTAGCTAGTTTACAGTAATAGTACGATTTATATTTAATTAAACAAAAATAATTCATACATAAAACCAGTACAGATAAAAATAAATACCATTAGAATATAACATTAGAATATATATCATAAAATAAGTATAGTGAAAAATTATATAAACATAAAAGATAGTACTAAAAATATGTATGAAAAACAATATTATGAACATAAATAATTCTATGTGATGATAATTATGAACAAAGATTATTCTAAATACCGATCATTATGAAGTTAAATTGTATAAGAAAAATTTTCGGAGTTCCAATAATCTAAGTTGCAATTTTATAAATACTTTGGCGCACCCCTTTTTCTCATAGCAAAGTAGGTACAAGTACATGTAAAGTGGAGTAATCTAGACTGCATTCCTAACGCTTAGAGACCTTATACAATGTATAAGGTCTCTATAATATGTGTATAATATGGTCTGTATAATATACATGTCTAAACGAAGGTACATTTTCTATACTTGCAATTTATTATTATACCTATACCTAATTAGGCCTAATCATGGTGGTACCGTGATTAATCGTTTGTCGTTGTTGCCGTCACGTTCTAACAAGTATGCTAGTGGGAAAAAGACAAGTAGCAGGATAAACGATAAACGCGTGACCACCAAGAAGCGGAATTTTCATAGAGAAAATCTAACTGTCAAAGGGATCGACTAAACTATTTTATCGACTTATCGATGTTACGGAATAGATCATTACTAACTTAAAAGATTATTCTATAGCTTTTGACCTCTTTTATAGGTAACTTACATTACGATATTAAAATAAATCATGTCACAATGTTAAAAGATTATTTAGATGGTAATGGATTATTCCTCAACATCGACAAGTCGATAAAATAGTTTGGTCAATCCCTCTAACAGTTAGATTTTCGCTATGAAAATTCCGCTCCTTGGTGACTACATTAAGTCACCTGACTGAAATCTTTACATCTTTAATAAAACATTAGATGATGGCTCATAAAAAAAATTGTCGCCTTTTTTTCACTGTTTTTTCAGTCATCACAAAAAAAAATACTTCGTAACACAACAATAATGATAATGACGTTAAATTTTGTTTTCATAAAAGGCCGTAGGACTATGTACATTTTTTGTAATCGACCCTAAATAGGTAGGTATCAGGTTGTCAAATAGTAATTTACACAAGTAAATACATTCGAATGTACATACGTTGCGTATATACATATATGTGTGTACAGTTGTACACATACATTCCACAACAGTGAAAATTATTCAGTAAATATCGCGACTCACGACTCGTAATGTAATCAAGTCTTGCTTACTAGTCCGAGCTAGAGTTCACTGAACCTTCAACCTTCACCTACGCTACACGCTGTATGTACATAATGTATACCAATAGGCAGTAGAATCTTAAAAAAATGTAAACAAATTTGGCTAATTTTAACAGTATTTGACACATATCGTGAACGTTTACAAGTGCATTTTTAAATATCAATAATTTTAACTAAAAATGTATGTAGTAAAGGTTTCCTAAAAAACTTGCATTATTTCATAATTGATACAAAACGAAAATAGCACATTACGACACAAGTGCGAAAAACATGAAATTGGAAACGAGGTAGACGATAATAAAACACGACCGATAGGGAGTGTTTTAAATCGACACGAGTTTCGAATTTCGTTTTTGCACGTGACTCGTACGACGTTTTTTAGTACCGATGGCCCTCCGAAGTTTTGGACCTGACGTAAAGTGACCCACTTCTCGCACTAGAGCCTAAAAAAGGCACCATCTTAGTAACTCCTATCCATTTGAAATCTTTGAAACGTTCGACACAAGTGCGAAAAACATGAAATTGGAAACGAGGTAGACGTTAATAAAATACGACCGATAGGGAGTGTTTTAAATCGATACGAGTTTCGAATTTCGTTTTTGCACGTGACTCGTACGACGTTTTTTAGTACCGATGGCCCTCCGAAGTTTTGGACCTGACGTAAAGAGACCCACTTCTCGCACTAGAGCCTAAAAAAGGCACCATCTTAGTAACTCCTATCCATTTTAAATCTTTGAAATGTTCATTTTCAATTCAATGGAACAGTCAGTCTTGAGATATGGTGCTTAGACAAGTTGCCAATCGCTAACGCTTAATCGTCAATCGTAAACGAAAGGCAGCTAACTGTATTTGTCGCACTAATAAGAAAGAGTGACAGAGAGGGAAAACTACGATACGCAAGCGTGAGCGATTGGCAACTTGGCTAAGCATACGTTATCATGATTTGACACTTGCGTCACATGTTGTTAAATGACGTTAAACATATTTGGAAAATATTTCTTAGACACTGATAATATTTAAGGTGTTTGTTTATTCTGTTTTATGGCTGCAAGGAACAAAGAAAAACTCATTGTAGAATCGTTAACAGGATGTTGTTAGTCAAGTAAATAAGTAATTCGCAAAACTGAACGTTATAATTTGTCATATCATAAATATTTACTTTTTACGTAGACCAGCAGGCAAAACTCTCTAAGTAACAAATACCTACTTGAAATTAAGCTTGTATCTCAGTTCTGATTCAATAATGACATAAGAGTTTGCTAAGAGTAGTGACAGTTTTTATAGTGGGTTTCGCTTGTCAGCCGACGATATATACAATAAGCGATAAGTCACGTGACCATATTACTAACTTTTCGTGACGTGACCTTTTCGCACGACTGTGTAGCCCTACCATGAGACGCCGCTACGTTATTAACGCGCATTGACTTTCTATCCATCCCGCTCCTACTCGCGTATTCGAACCTATACGCGAGCAGGATAGAAAGTAAATGAGATTAAAATAAAAATATATAGAAGACAAAACGCGCTCTGAAATTAATGGACGAAACAGCGTACCTATTTCCAAGCAGTGTGGTGAAATTACGCTAGCAACTGAAATAAAGTTTTGATTTCATCTCATACAACCCATATTTCCACGAACTTACGAACGGGGAACTTAGGGGGATTCGAACTTTTGCCGTGTGGTGACTATAAAAATACCTACATTTGTCACCGCCCCAACTCCTCCTGCGGGTGTCGTAAGAGTCGACTAAGGGATTAAAGTGTCACTGACCATTCTACAAGATTGATGATGGGCAGCAGCTTCATCATAGTGGACACATTACTGCGATCGCCAATCTGCTTGCCCAGCGTGGCGATTATGGGCATTTGCGTCCTAATGCGTCTATCTATACGCATAGTTAATAGGAGAGGCCTACGTCCAGCTGTAGACTAACATAGGCTGATGATGAACCGATATTTCTATAGGTTAATTAGTTTGGATAATCGAGGTTCTACTGCACTGTATAAAGTATTTCCAATGCGCAATATTCCTCGTAAAATATGGATTCCTACTTCCACATTACGTTGGTGTTACGTGGTATTGAGGTCTAACTGGCGTATCGTTGCGTCACCACACGCTTGCGATCAGGGTTGCCAGTGTGCCTACTGCGAGCTACTAAGCTATGAACTATAGGCTGTAAACACGAAGAAAGAGACACGGCGATACTCGTCATAATGTATCTAAACATATCGCTACTATTTTTAGACAAAACTTACTCGATATCTTGGATGCTTTAGTTAGATGAGCCTGACATCGACTGGTGGGGAGGTATGCATACTATAAAACTGTAATACTATTTAATGGTTTTTTAGACTCTGTGTTGTAAATTATTTTTTTTGTTATATTTCCCATATTGTTTTTCTGTGTTTTTCCCATGTTCTGCCGTTTGGTCTCCACTGTAAATCGAGCATGTGTTTATAAATAAAATAAAATAAATATCGATAAAAAAATGTTTTTCACCCTAGTTTGATTGCGACAGTCTTTTGTTTTGCTATGGATTTTCCGGGCTCTGATGAGAATGAAAGATTCGTACGAAAAGTCACGTGACCATTTCCATACATTATTGTGGTCACGTGACTTATCGTTTATCGTATACGATTGAAAAATGGCATCTTGGCTAGGTCTGCAGGTCATCGACTTTTTTTGCGAAACGCCCAATTAGCGATTCGGAGAGCTATTTCGGTTACTTTGGTTCTGCTGCGGATGGTCTCATTTTTAATCCGAATCGCTAAACTGAAGTGGCAGTGGGCGGGGCACATTGCGCGTAGAACCGATGGCCGTTGGGGCGGGAAGGTTCTTGAGTGGCGGCCACGTACCGGAAGGCGTAGCGTGGGTAGGCCCACAAGGTGGTGATGACCTGGTGAAGGTCACAGGAGTCCGCTGGATGCGGGTGGCGCAGGACCGGTCATTGTGGCAATCGTTGGGAGAGGCCTATGTTCAGCAGTGGACGTCTTTCGGCTGATATGATGATGATGATGATGATGCCCAATTTCTGTGTCAGATAAATTTCTTACTCCTGACAACCCTGCTCGATCTGTGTCGGCCATAAGTTATATTGCCTTAATTAACTATCTTCTGTAACCGGAAGATTGACATTGTAGACGGCCTCCTTAGCTCAGTCGGCCATGCCTTGTCAGCTGGAGATTCCGGGTTCGAATCCCGATGAGGCTATCTCTTTGTAATTTTTTCACAAAAATATTTGCATAATAAAAGTACATAGGTATTAGGCACAATGTTTTTCATTACACTTGCCGACAAAAAAGTAAGTTTTAAGACAAAGTATTATTAAATGACGTACTGACATTTCTGTTACTCCCTAGGGAATTTCACTTTTCTATTACTCCCGCTACGCATGCAAGCAATGGTGCGCTTAGACAGCAAGTGAAAAATGAAGTGTGATGAAAAATATTAATTCTCATGTAAGTGAATAGTTCTGTATTCTTATGGGAAAATAAAGATCTTAAACTTATTTATTCTTCAGTCATAGCTGCATCTTCATTTAAGTTTATAAAAGAATCTATTAAATATATCGTAGCGGCATCTCATGCTAGAGCTACAGCTATGCTATTCTCTAAGCCGGAGCCCCACTGCTGCGCACGCTACGCACGGACACGCTATACACGTCGCCCACGTGGGATCATTGGTCTGGCTGCGTGTGTCAACATTTTCACAGCAACCAGTGCACACACACGTAAAACGTGTGGGCCACGTGGGCACATTGGTCAGCTGCGTGTGTCCACATACCCCACTGCGGGCCACGCACATGCAAGCGCGCGCGGGGTACTCGAGGCCACCTTTCCACTGCAACTTACGGGCACGCTCTCTCACTATTCAGAAACGTTCTGTAGAAGCAACACTTGCTATTTTCGCTGCGCTAAAATGGAATTAGCATTATCATTACTAGATAGTTCTTCCGAAGACGACTACGAGAGTGAATGTGATGATTTACTATTAAGTGCATTGACTGGAAACTGCACGATTCTCGTCTCCCCCGCTCCCCGCCATCCCCCCGCCCCTCCTCCCTGTAGATACGGCATTCGTCCGTAGCGTGTACAGCGTGGGTCGCAGTGGGGCTTTGCCTGCCACGCGCGCATCCGTGTGCGTGGCAGGCACTTCGGAACAGACCTCGCGTGTTCAGTGACGTCATTTCGTGCGCAGCGAGCTCGTGCACTACTGTGGAAGTATCTAGCTACATTTTCATACAAAACGTTTATGTACCCACGTGTGTAGCTCAACCGTGCGCAGCAGTGGGGCTCCGGCTTTTATTCACACATTCGACGCTGCGTTCGTCAACGAGCTCGACGTCGAGACAGCCTTGTATAAAATCCTAGCTGTTTCGTTTGACATCAGGAATCGAGGCTGTGAGCGAGGTTGTGGGCGAGTTCGTCGCTGTTTTTCGTTAGAGAATCACACAACAAAGTTCGTACATTAAACGTCAAACTCTCGACGCAGTGTAGTTCCAGCTCACGCCGCATTCGTCGCCGAGCACTAGTGTCGTTTAAAGAACATTAGTGAATACCATTTTTAGGCTCGACGTCGACGCTGCCGCAGCGCGTACACAGCGCTGACAACAAGGCGGTTTAGTGAATAACACTGCAGACCAAAAGAGTATTCGCTGTTCCCCACTCTACGAAATCAACGAATCACGTTTCGCGCAACGATCAAATTTCGTAGAGTAGTGGGATAGAACAGCGAATGCTCTTTTGGTCTGCACGCACCTATAATAACGCGCGTTTACTTTCTCTCCATCCCGCTCGTACTCGCGTATTGGCGCGTTAATAACGTAGCGGCATCTCATGATAGGACTGCAGTAGCCGTACCGACTTTGCAAGTATCGGTAACGTTAGGTTTTTCTCGATACGTAAAGCAGGCCATCGCGCTCGCTCCAATATGTCAGTGCTAGCGCGATAGAATACATTAGGTATCGAATAAAACCTAAAGGTGCGTTTAAACCAAAACAGCATTCGCTGTTCTAGCGCCCGTTCTACGAAATCAACCAATCACGTTTTGTGTACCGATCGAATTTCGTAGAGTGGGAGGTTAGAACAGCGAATACTCTTTTAGTTTGAACGCACCTTTACGTATCGTACTTTCCTATTCATGGTACTACAGTGCTTAACCTGTTTATTATTATGATCCTTTATTAATTTCTCTTTTTTATAAAAATGTCTATAAAAACCATTTTTTTAATGTAATTAATTCTTTATGCATGTTATTTTAATAAGATGCATTATTATACTATTTTGAAAAAATATGTCCACCTGAGCTTCTTACTGGTTCTTCTCAGGAACGGTGTAGGGTTTGAACCAGTAGTAGATTTTTTTTTCTCTCTCTTGATAATGTCAGAGGATTTGAAAATGCTTATTAATAAGCTTACTTGAATAAAGAATACTTTGACTTTGAATGTACGGTAGATTTTTGTAAAATGTCACATGTTTATTTACAATTTTTTGTTATCGCATACGCAACACGTCATTGAACGTGCTAACGACGCAACATAAATTCTTATTAAATTACGGCAATTTTAATTAAATAGTTGCAAAAGTTCACATAAAAATGTACTAATACAAATAGTGTGTTCAAAAAGTGAAGTCACTTGGGACATATGGGCGTGCCTGGCTGCCAGATGCCTTTACTTACCGCACGGACTCTTAACATTCTCGTGAATATTGCGATATGCCTGCGCATGACCGGTGGCGCAATTAGATCACTCGCCATTTCACTTTGCGAAATAAACTGTAACTACAATATTCCGTGCGCTAGAAAAAAATGTAAACAAACCTAAAATAGTACATTACGACACAAGTGCGAAAAACATGAAATTCGAAACGAGTGGCGATGTTTAAATCGACACGAGTTACGGATTTCGTTTTTGCACGTGTCTCGTACGATGTTTTTTAGTGCAGATGGCCCTCCAAAGTTTTGGACCTGACTTAAAATGACACACTTCTCGCACTAGAGCCTAAGAAAATTTTGCAAGTTTGAGTGTCGATTACCTACTCCTAAGCAATTCGGATGATTTTTTTGTGACATCCTTTCAACTCACCCAAAAATAGTCCGATCTTACCCGAGTGTACCTTATACCTGTACCAAATTGCAGATTTCTAGTACTAACGGCCACTGAGCTATGCTGCTGTGACAGACGGACAGAAACTATAAGGATTCCGTTTTGCTATTTTGGCAACGGAACTCTAAAAAGGGAAACTCGTTGGGAAAATGCCTATAATAAGAAGACAACCACGCCAAAATGTTACATTTAATGCGTTATAACGGTGACATTGTTCAACATTTACATATACGGTTCTTCAATTGAAAATAAAAAAGGTAATCACATATGGATGACTTTATATAACATTTGACGTCTTTGACACATCGTGAGATACGTTCGCAGATATATTTTTACGTTAATACTAATAAATATTAATAATTTTAACAAAAAATGTATGTGAACTTCAGGTTTAAGGTTTTAAGTTGGTGATAAAACCAAGATTGTGTTCTGCAAGTGCGTGATTAAGATTATGAAATAATGCAAGTTTGCAGGTTTGTTTACATTTTTTTACTTTCAACTGACGAATTGTTTACATTCAGACATTTAACCTTTTCAACGCCTTCCTCTCGCATCAAATTGTGACATACACAGTATCTCTCAGTATCTCTACTAATGAACAACGAAAATAAACCTTATCTGTCACTTTAAGGTCTTCGCACATTATAACGACGCAATGGCTACTCGACTCTATGCCAAATATATAGAAATTTAAATCCTATGTCATACGTACTAGGATTAATTTCAAAAAATGATATCAAAGTAGTGTACGACCATTGGTCTACGCGTCGTACACTAAAGGTCAACCCCGACTCGTCGGTCACATATTGACCACACGTTGTCCACGCGGCGACCATGCGTATGCGACTGACGTGTATCAAGCAACCATTTTCATTGCCCACTCGTTCACGCCGCGTTGTCCATTAATGACCATTGGGTGGATCAACCAGTTGACTACTCGTCGAAAGTGTGTGTCGAGTTGCTGCCGCGTTTGCGTGGAGTTGTTATAATGTGCGACGTGGCTGCTGGCGTGGTAGGCAAGACAACACACGGCCACTTTAGTGGTTCTTGGCGTTGAAAAGTTTCAAATGACATCAAAAAATGCAATTAACCCAATGTCGACAGTTTCGGCATTCTTTCTCCGTACTAGTCGTCTGGCTCGAACGTAAATGCACCGTACAGACACGCTAGATCCTTTCCGTCTTTCACGATGTGGGTCACTGCTCTGAATTCTCCGTACAAGGCTACTTTTGCTAGACTGCCGGTATCCATAATAAAATCTCTTAAGTGGTATTCTCCCTGTAAAGCAAGTGTAACAAATATAATCAAACTGTGAAACTCGCGTGTATTTAATTAACATATCAGGAAAGTCCGTCTACCAACTGATTTCCACCTCTAAATTAATAATATGATTATATTACTGGTACCACATATTAATAATAGTACTGATAGATTTAGATTTCTAATTAAGTTAAACATTATAATTTTTTTTTTACTTGTAAATGTTATTTTCTTTTTGTTTCTGTAAAATTATTGTGTTTTTTTTGTGGCATAAGGAAGAGCGGTGCCTTCCAACACAGGCAATTATTGCTTACCGGGAGACATCATCCCCTACATCATAAACGATGTGTATTTAATGAATAAAGATTTTTTTATTTTGTATTTGTATATAAGACACATATGACGGACTTTCCTTACATATAAAATATGCCGGACTTACTCACACTGACCTGGATACTAAGCCAAGTTGCCAATCGCTGACGCTTAGTAGCGTATCGTAGTTTTCCCTCTCTGTCACTATTTAATACTAGTGTGACAAAGACAGTTAGTTGCCTTTCGTTTACGATTGACGATTAAGCGTTAGCGATTGGCAACTTGTCTAAGCACCCTTATGTGTTTTTTGTGGCATTTCACCTTAATGTGGATTTAGACCAAATCAGCATTTGCTCTTTCTATCCCCCACTCTACGAAATTCGTTCGTTACACAAAACGTGATTCGTCGAAATTCGTTGATTTCATAGAGTGGGAGATAGAATGAGCGAATGCTCGTTTGGTCTAACTGCACATTGAAATTAAATATTCTCTACAATCATGTGAAACAAACGTTTGTATCAACTTCATTATATTATAACCAGGTGCACATTATTTAGGCCGGAAACTATTGGACCGAACTACGTATAATGCCCCGGCCACGACATTGGTCTAAGGCGACCAGCGGCGAGCGAATCCATGAGTTGGACCGGGATGCCGATATGGGTACGAGAGGGAGCACCATGCGTTTTCCGCTAAGCCGGTCGCCTTAAGCGGCGTATCCACTAGAGGCAGCCTCGGGTCGAGCGGCTGCCTCACTCCGAGGCTGCGCAAGTGGAGACGCTGCCTCAACCTGAGACACACCGCGACGCGAGGCAAATTCGTCGCCGCGAGCCGAGCCATATTTTGTCGGCCTCTGTGCCGTGCTCAAGGGCGCCTCAGTCCGAGCCGTGTGTTTAGTGGAGACGGTCGCTCGTGAGGCAACAGATACGGATCAAGCTGAGGCGACACGCCTCGAGCTGATCCGTAGCTGTTGCCTCAGAGCGAGCAGCCTCAAATTGAGGCTATTTGCTTCAAGTCGAGGCCGCTCGACCCGAGGCTGCCTCTAGTGGATACGAAGCTTAAGACGATACTTACTCTCGGTATCGGGAAGTCAGGGGGGTCCAACCCGACAGCCTCCAACATTCTCCTCTTATTCTTCTCAGCATGCTTTCTTACGACGGCGGTCAAATCATCTTTCTCTATCTTCATGAACGGCTTGCATCCGCCAGACACCATTATGCAGGATTCGATGCGCACCTAAAAGGGTCAAAATTCTTTTAGTTGTCTTACTTTGTGCCCCTAAAAACGTTACGCAGTTGTGATTTTTGTATGTGATGATGTTTTGTTTCCAATTTTTGATGAATGGATTAAAATCTAGCGTGCAGAAGAAATACAAGTGCATCGGATTTTTTTTGTATACCTACTGAGTCGAGACAGGAACTAGAAGCGTGACAGAGTGCTATGAAACAAGACAACGAAAATAATTGTTACCTAAAAATACGAATACGGTCGCAATCAGATAGAAATAGAAATAAGTTTATTTGTAACATACAACAAAAATCACAATATAGAAAAACGATAAAAAAATACAAATAAAAACGTGTACCTAAGCTAAGAAATGGCCTTATCTCAGCATGTTGCTAGCGAGTGTTAGCGCTGGTCTTCCGATGAGGCCATCACGTGAACGTGAAAGATGTATAATAGAGGCCTGCGGGGCTACCACGATGTACTAATGCGATTCAGTTTAGGACCTAACATGAATCGTAGTAATACACGTCTCTTTTCAATCAATACAATCGAGCAGAGACGGCTAGCTGCGAGTTGCTGTCAAACACAAAATGTGCTTGAGGGCAGATTCAAGACTAAAAAACATTTTTTTGGGAGAAACATGAATGCCCTGACCGGGATTGAAACCCAAAGCAGCTTTGCAGGCAAACTATCAACTGAAACCGCCGTCAAACCGCCATACTAACGCCGTAGGTGTTGTCGACCGTAGCCGGACAGAAGGCATCCACATCGAACGCGTAGTGCGTCCGGTTTAGCTTGCGCCTACGCACGTCAAAATGCCAGGGCAGATCCACTGCGTCTTCGCATTCGTGGAGGCTCTGCACTGACCATTTACCGACGCCCTGCAACACCATGTGTCAAAATCACATCATTAGCCTACAGCAAGATCTCTTTAACTCCTGAAAGTTTTTAAAATATTATCTTTTCTATCAAGCCAAAAGACACTACTCAGGCGTTGCCTTATCGTAGCAATGAAGCCTTCGTCTAAATTTCTCCAAAGTTCAAGATAACTCTGTCATCATTGTTCGTAACAATATGGACATGACTCCAAAGTTGATTGAATAATTAATCATTTAACAATTCCAGAAAATTACCTTTTTGACACCGGTAACTATGAAAACTTTAGTAAATAGTCACCTTAAAGCTTCCAATCAAATTTCAAGAAATTATTCGTTTAATTATTCATTTAATAAATTGGAGTCATGTCCATATTATTGCGAACAATAACGCACATTTCTTCGATCTCTGATTATAACAAATCAACGGCGACTCGACTCTATACCCAATAACGAAATTGAAGCTCTATGTCATAAGTACTACGTTTCACTTAAAAACATATATTAAAGTAGGGTATGCATCTTATATTCATGATACCGATTTTATTTTACTTACCAAAATTCTCTGCCCTTTAACACTAAGTAAAAATAGATTGCAAATTATTGCATAAATTAGGAAATAATATATGAACATGTCAAAAGCTGATTCAAACTGACCATCCTACGAAACAAGGAATATTTAAAAGGCGACAATTGCGTGTTTGTTACAATTCAATTGCCGTGTCGATTTTATCGAATCCGCGACATATATAACACGCCTATAATTGCATTGCCCATTTCATGTCATGTATTGATGCAAAATAAATAACATTTACAACGAAAATTGTATATGAAATGATTCAGGAGATGCGATTAGGATTCATTATATGAATTAAGTTAATTATACTAGATACGCTACTCAGTTGTATTAAAGTTAGTTAATTTTACTATTGTTTATTTGTGGTATACCTACATATATACAAGGTACGGTCAAAAAATAGGTACCATCCCGTGCCTGTCAGCTTTTGGGACTGATATTAATGGAGCCTATTCTGAGGGGCTTATCGGAAGTTTCAGGAGGGTCGATAATTAATATTATTATAGCTGCATTTCTTGAAATTATACATACATAGGTATAATGGTACTAGTACTTACCTAGGTAAAGTACTAAATTACTAGTTACTACTAGTTTGGAAATTTAAAATAATTTCCAAAAAAATAACTTGGCCGTATATCCTGTGTTCCAAAACCTCACTGGCAACGGGAATACACTTTTATTTTTGGGCCACCCTGTATAAATGTATAGACAAGGTAAACACAGATATGCAACAAAACAAAATTGTAAAATATGTGTACATGCCCTTATAATAATAATAATAGGGCTGAATATACATATATTTCTACTTTGCATGCATTTATCTTTGACTTAGACCTTATGAAGGTCGCCGGGACACGCTAGATGCAGGTCGCATCTAACCGGTACATGTGGAGTTCCAGAGGGGAGGCCTATGTTCAGCAGTGGACGTCTTATGGCTGAGATGATGATGACGAAGATGATGATCTTTGACTTGAGTGGTATAAAAGCGATTTAGCTTTATCCTTCTTATACGGCTGGTACCTCCTTCATATCTAATATTTTTAAATATTCCCAGCACTTTAAACTTTCCCAGCACTTTAGGAAATTCTCACATAAATATCTAATTACCAATTATTGTATGGAGCTCAGGTTCCTCGATGACTTAACAATAGGCGGCATAATTGCCTTTAATTATAAGCGGAAATGAGAAAGGCGTATTGATATCCCTGTCGGACTCATACAAGATAGACGGTCACTGCTGTCCCTTCTTAATTGTATTAATGAAATAACGATGGAAAGAGCTGATGGCTGATGGGGAGAAGCTGTCTATTTTGTGCTGCTTGAATTCACCAATTTGCCTGCGACTAAGGATAATTCAGTATCTAAAAAATCCTCCATTACACCTTAAAGTCTATTTTTCGTTTAGATACGCCGCGTGATGACGGCAGTAAGAATACTCGAACATTTGTCACCATCCCAAATCTTCCCGTGTGTTCGTAAGAGTCAACTAAGGAATTGAGTGTCATTGACCATTTATTTTTGAAGATTGATGGGCAAGCGGCTAGACGATCGCCGTAGTGTATCTATGATGATGTAGCTGACCATCATTAATCTTCAATAAATGAATGTTCAGCGACACTTCAATGCCTTATACTCGACTTTTACGACACGTAAGGGAAGAGTTGGTGGTGACAAATGTATCCTTTACTGCAGTCACCAAGCGGCCAATCGCAGCCGAAGCAAACGTAAACAGTGTCAAACAACAATAGTAGTCTCACGGCATAGACCTCAATCTCAACTCCATTCAACATGATTTTGACCATGGATGTATAGAATATTACGGATTACCCATCGCTATACAACGTAATGTGATCTTGCAATGGCCGCTGGTTTGACTGCATGCGATTAATTTAGAATGATGCTGATGCTGACAGGTACGCTACAATCTACGATAATTGTCGATCTGTGCGTATCGTGTAAATACTAGGAGAAGTAACCATAAACTTGTGAACTTCAATCATATGTAGTTCTGTCTTAGCGACAGAGCATCTGGAAATATTCTATTAGTCTATGATTATGACGAACTTTTAATTGTCTTTGCATAGTGTGTCGTCTTTCTCATTGCTGTTTAGGTCAAAATTTTGATCAAAATAAGAATTATACAAACGTTTAAGCAGAGAATAAATCTATTGGTAGTCATATATAAATGCTCGTACGCATAAAAGTGCCAATTCCAATAATCTCAAAATTTATGCTGTAAATAAAAAAATGGCAGGTTTTTTAAATTATACTACTCATTGTTCTTCACATCATCATCATAAATTTAAGAGCTGCGCTCTTGCTGGTAGAGCAGTTTCCATGAGACCCTGTCTTAAGGTTTATCTTTAAGATCCTGATACGACACGACTTTCAATTTCTTACAGATTTTGATTTCTTGTTTTTCAAATCCTTCCCTATTTTGACATTATTTTTTTTTTTTTTTTATATGAAATAGGCTTACTCATGGCCACAGACTAGCCAAGGGCAGAGACGGCCTACGATGGAGTGAGTTTGCCCAGAAGGTGCCTATTCACCCTTGACTTGAAGGTTGACGGGTTATATGATCATTATAAGCTTTTCAGCGTGTATGTAAGCTGCGTTTCCACTTAGTGTTCTGAGCGAGCATTCACTTGTTCGTGGGCTGCTATTGAAAAATTTGCTATGTGAAATCCTATTTTCATCTGCCCAAGAACGAACGAATGCTCGCTCAGAAAACTAAGTGGAAACGCGGCTTTAGGTCCCATATGTTTTATAGCCACGCAATAATGACCTCTATTTCCTTTCCAGTTAGGGTCCTGGTGGCCTGCGCTGTGGCCGGTGCTGCTGGCGTCGGCAGCCGGCAGCGACATCCTCATGGTCACCATGGGTGGCACCAAGTCCCACAAAATGCCGTTCTGGGAGCTCTCGCGAGGACTCATTAGGAGGTAAGGCACTGGTCTCGCCGCGAGCTACTAAGCTAGGAACTATCGGCTATAAACACGAACAAAAGATAAGATACTCGCCCAGCTATCACCTATCACCACCGGACGAGTATCGCCGTGTCTCTTTTGTTTACACGAAAGTGCGTATCTTATGTTCGTTTATAGCCGATAGTTCATAGCTTAGTAGCTCGCGGTGAGACCAGTGCCTAACGAGTATTAAAATTTGTTCGTAGGAACAAAACGTGACATTATACTAAGCTAAGACCTATGAATATATAAAGACATGGGATTGTGCCAGAGGTCTCGTCACATGTCAAAAAGTCAGGTCTTGACAGTAAAATGTGTCAGCTACTAATTTACGTATCTCTTTGATAATAAATATTGCTTTCCTTGTGTATCACAGCTCTATTAATTGTTATTCTGTGCGTGCAAATGTATAATCTATGAATGTATGCGCAAGCTTCGCTTACCTAGGCACTAGTAAATATTTCTTTGAAACATACTTATTTTATCACTAAGTAGGTACCTACGAAAACTGAGCCACTGGCCGTAAAAAAAAGTAGGGTTTAGATTTAACCCATTCCGCTTACCTATTTGTATTTCATTCAAGTATGTTTCACGGTATTCATTAAATAGGTGAAATTATTTTTGAAAGTCCTTCTGAGCTGCAAAGCATGCAGTACACAAATTAGCTAGATGTTAGAGTACCTATTGTACATTTTATAAAGTAATAGGTACATTGCGTGCTTAATCATTACTTATGTATGAAAAATAAACATTACTAACTTAGTAAAGATATCAATGTTTGTAATATTTAAAAGATCTTATTTGATTTGTGAAACACATGAGAATCTAAAAAATAATTACAGCAATCAATAATAATATAAGCTTTTGTTGCATCGTCCACTGCCTATCTGCTTTGCCCGAAGGTTGACTGGTAGAGAATGCTTTTTAGCATTAAGTTCGCCTTTTGTACAATAATCTTGTTTTTCTTGTGCAATAAAGGTTAAATAAATAAATAATTAATTAATACTATAAAATAAACTTAAATAATATTATAATATCGCCACGTCCTTTGCCATTCGCTGTGCAAAAGTACCCATAACTCCAGCGGCATTCCCACGCTGAATAGCTATGGACAACTTTTGTTCTGTAGTCAGGTTCACGACACTATAAAGACTTTTGCCAACACTAATAAACACACGCTGTGTATTGATTCAACCCTGAAATATTTGGCATGTTACGTTTTCACAATCCAGAGGAAGTGGGTTCGAATCCCGTGACAACCAGAGTTTTTCGCAGTTGATTTTTTCTATGGTAAGCACATCTGTTACGACATTGTGTGATGTTACGTTTTATTTCACAAATTTCTTTAGTCTAAATAATGCCTTCAAATTTTTCAGAGGCCACAACATCACCTTCATGAGCGCGTTCCCCCCAGACTTCCACATCCAGGGTCTAGAGGAGATAGCCCCCGAAGGCCTGGTGTCCTACGTGAGGAACTACATGACCTGGGACCTGGTGGGCGCTAGGATGAGGGGGGAGGAACCACTGCCCGTGAAGGACATCTTCAGATACGGATATGAGGTAAATGGTACTGGACGTTGCCCCAGACTTGGAGGAAACAACAATACATATGCTTCTAGCCTCCTAAGTTCCAAGTGCCTTGTAAAAGAACAAAATGGCGTTCATCATTAAGTCCTGGGTGATAAAATGTTAAAGGTCGTTCGATCACAATACAAACATTCATTCCATAACATCAGTCATCAGACTTAACAATGGTCGCCAATTTTTGTTCCATATAACGCCACCTCGGTCTTTCTGATTAAAAATATTTTAAAAGGCCCAGGTGTTTAGAGGTATACAGTAGGCACTTAAGGACTCCAAACACATTCTCTTCTTCTTCTGGTTCCTCTTCTAACGAAGGTTGGACAACATCATGGCTATTTTAACTTTGTTGACTGCATTACGGAACAATCCACGAGTGCTAGAACTGAACCAGTCACGAAGATTTCTCAACCAAGAGTGCCTTCTTGGACCGGCGCTCAGGACTACCCCCGCGAATCTTCCCTTGAAGTATTAGCCGGAGGATCTCGTACTTGGGGCCCCGCATGATATGCCCGAAATACTGAAGTTTGTTTTTCTTGATGTTGTTAACTAATTCCAATTTCTTCTCCATTAACTCCAGTACTCTGGCATTACTTATTCGGTCGGTCCATGATATCTTATGCATTCTGCGGTAGACCCACATTTCGAAAGCCTCCAGTTTTTTCCACACACATTAAAGGAGGCATTCAGCAACCTGAATCACACACTGAGTTCAAAGAGCTTGGATGGTTGGAATAGACCTCGCTATCACGCAACATGGCACACAGAATGGCATCTTGGCTAGGCAAGCTGAAAGGGCTCCTAAGTCAGTTGAGGGTAGATCTATAAAAACATGACACTATCAAAATAAAGTAGGCTACCGGTCAGGTCGATCAGTACCCTAAAATGTACTATTGGTACATACCTACCGTCAAACTAGCCAACTTTGCCTTAAGGCACTGGTCTCACCACGAGCTACTAAGCTATGAACTATCGGCTATCAACACGAAGAAAAGATACGCACTCCCGTGTAAACAAAAGAGACACGGCGATACTCGCCCAGCTATCAGCTATCACCGCCGGGCGAGTTTCTTTTATTAACACGGGAGTGCGTATCTTTTGTTTGTGCTCGCGGTGAGACCAGGGTGCTTAGCCAAGTTGCCAATCGCTAACGCTTAGTATCGTATCGTAGTTTTCCCTCTCTGCCACTCTTTCATATTAGTGCGACAACGACTGTTAGTTGCCTTTCGTTTACGATTGACGATTAAGCGTTAGCGATTGGCAACTAGTCTAAGCACCATGTGCCTCAGGGTAAGCTAAGCATTGACCAAAACTAAAATTTGTAAAAGTAATACTCAGTGTTGCTACTAAACTCACTTAACCTGTTTTATAATAAAAATAGTGGGGCTGCCATTACAGTGTTGTGTTTTTATACATTAACCAATTTATTAAAAAATCTAGTCTTGGGTACCGTAAAACTACCCAACTATAGTCCAAAAGCTCCCAACTATGGTCCAAAACTAAGTAAAATATCTTCGATTTACTGTAATTATTATATTATTGACTCAGCAGTTGTTACACAAAGTCTCCTCATTAATGATTAAAAAACTTAGACAAAACCAAAATAAAATATTTCCATTGATTCTTAATTACGAGTTGAATTTGTGGACCATAGTTGTAGTACTGGACTATAGTTGTATGGTTTTACGGTAATGGTTTCCCCTGAAGAAAAAGTTGGCTAGTTTGACGGTACCAAAATATTATGAAATAACTAGACAAATGCATTTAAAGGCTAAATTACATAATATTTCATTTACACTTATTTTACTTAAGTAATCGTACATTCTAGCACATATTTCCATGCATAGTTTAACTCCAAATGTAAGTTAATGTGTAATTTATTGCATATTTCTGCATTTTGCATATGCATATTACGAAGTTGCACGATAAAGTGGCAATATTAACACATAAACCCAACAATAATGATATTAGCGAAAGCAGATTTCGCGCTTGCATAAGCGAAGGTTTTTATTAAATTAAACTATATTAACTTTGTAAACGAGAATATTATTTGCATCGAAGTTTGTCTACCTACGTTGGGTGTAGTTCGGTAAAAATAACTTATAATACTACGTAGGAATAATTTATTTAAAAGGGAAAATACCTTTTGCGAGACATTTAGCAATTGGTGCAACAAAAGTGATACAAGATAGTAAAACATGAAGCTATTAATTTTTACATTTTTGTCAACCTATCTTAACCCATTTGAATGGAACAACAATGGAATCGTCGTTTTTTTTCTTGAGTTTTCTTATTTGGTCCCATTGCTTCTGAGAGTAGGTAATGAGAAAATCATAAAATATTTATTTCACTGTCATAATATACTGAACGTAAACGAAAGTGTTTTACTAACTGTTACACTCATGATCATTTATGCCCCTGTTAATGGCCCGTATTAGATTTCCCACTATGTCCATTACCAATGGCGTTTAAGCATTTAATTCGTATAATCTGAATCAAAGTAAGTTTATTTAAATATTAGTAAAAATTGCTACATCACAATGGGTACAACTTATCTTAACTAATCTTAACCATATCCTAAAATAAAATTCGTATAAGGCTACAAACCAATGGGTGCGTGAAGTTAGCGTATCAAGTGTGAGCTGATCACGTTTTTATTGGAGTTCCTATAGCATGCACAATAGTTCTATTGTTCCTGATACTTTTTAACAATAGTTCTATAATTTTTTGGAAAAAAATGATGTCACTGTTTTCTCCACAATGATATGCTAACTTCGCACGTTAGCATATCAAATCGATCCCCAAACCAATTCTGTCCTTATAATAAGCGACAAAGAGGGACGTTTATACTAAAACACTCACGAATAATAGTCCTATACAACACTAATTTCGTACAAAAAGTGTTTGGACAGCCAATTCCTGCGAAAATAAAGCAAGTTTAGGATGAACACCCAATTATTTGCACAATCTATGAGTTTGCTTAAAGATTTGATGGTTTTACACGGATCAACAAATACTAGAATTTAGTCACGGTAAACAAAACTTCCTGTGGTATTTTTTGTGCTACGATAAGAAACAAAACAAATTCTTTCGTAAGAACAATCACTATCAGATAAATGTAGGCGGCCAGGGTCTTCACAAATATCTGAACAGGTCTCTATTCCCATGGCGTTAAAGTACATTTTCAAATATTTTGAGCACTATGGGCGCTCCGACATATCTGGTGACGTCTGTAAGTAAATTCGAAGATGGTGTTTTCCTCCGGAAATTACGATTACGAATGATCTACGATTTCGCGATTCACTGATTCAAGGAGTATTTAAAATTTGATGGTCAAATGGGTTAAACTGAGACAAAATAAAAGATCATCAAGAAATCAGGTTTCATTCTGAATTCTGGGGCCTTTTTATGTGTTTCATATCAAGCAAAATCAGATTGGTTTTGGTCTGTAAGTAGCAATAATGTAGGCATTTGGTTCAGTAATGCCTATTTTGAATTTTGATCAGATAAGACAAAATGAAATCCTTATTGAATTTTACGTACTACATGTAAAGGCTTATCTACTCATTTTAATTATACATTCTGTGGCTCTAGAGACAAAGGACCGCCCTGCCCGCCATAACCTGCCAGCCTTTTAGGAAAATGGTGTAAATACATATTCGCTTATATTGAACTTATACTCTGTTTCACAAGCTTCGGGGAGTTACATCCTTTTTCACTAGAGCCGAATCCTTCTACTCCGATTTTGGCAATAATGACAAATCATATACCTGTATTATACAAACCTTTGATCCAATTTTGTATTATTTATCTAATAGTCTGATAGTCAAAAAAAAAAATATTCAGAATATCGACTGCCAAAGGGGCTCAAATTTACGACAATTTTCTGTTAAAATAAGGCATATCAAAAGCAATTAAATTAAGGTCACTACTTGACTAACTAGAGACAAATGCAGCTATGTGGCTAATGTATTTAATTAAAATTGCTCTTAATCTAATGGATTTTGTTAAGATGACTTGCTTTTGATAAATCAAATAATGTTTTATGCTCCAAAAGACGGATCTTACAAATACCTAGAATGAACACAAATGTAGCTAGCATGAATGTATAGAATATTATGGATTACGGAGTACGGTACGCATCGATTTACATCGTAATGTGATTTTGCAAAGACCGCCGGTTTGTATGTGTGCGTTTCGTTCAGAATGACACTGACGTACGCCATAGTAGGGTAAAAGCACCAATAGATGACTGCCACCCAGAAGTTGACTGATAGGTCTAAAAATGCAAATAATTAAATTAGGAATAATTTTACACGCTCGGGAGTATTTTTCTCACACGCAGCAGCACTATATCGCGTCTCCCATGCGATTTCCCAGACAATTAAGGCACGCACGAGGCAGTGAGCGGTCGTCGAATTTGCGCTTCGCGCCAAAATCGCGTTTTATATGGGATCCTTATTAAAAATAGCCCTCAAAAATTTAAGCGTACAATTACGTAAAAAATCGAATATGGCTTTTATTTCCTTGATTCACTTCAGTATAGATTTTAGACTAATATCTCTATTGTGTATATTATAAAGAATATTTTTTTTTACATTTATTTTATGAGATATTTGCTGGTCAAGTTATGGTTCCAATATTGTGTGTTCGGGCCAAAAGATGAACGACGGTCAACTTTTGGGCTAAGGCTCGTATTTTCAAATGCTTGTGTAAATTATAATAAAATAGCTAGATGTAATATTTATATATAAAATTACAATCACTTTTGTAGTGGATTTTTAGACCAAAAGATGAACGACCCTTTTTTTCCTGTATCACGTTTTAAAGTAATTTATTTTTGTATGGAAACGGGATTGTTCAACTTAAGAATCGCTGTCCAAAACGTGAACTAGGAAAATTTACTGGTTCATCTTTTGGGTTGGATTCCAATAAGTGAATTCGAATCAATTTAGTTCGTTCATTTCGTTGATGCGGTGTCCAAAACATGAACCAACTGATTTAATTGAACGGTTGAATTTGGGAAAAGTTAAACTTGGAAATCAGATTGTTACACAATGTACACCGTGTTTACATTTCATCAAAAAAAGGTATTTTAGGTTAAATACAATTAATTTATCTAAGAAACTAACGTTTTTACTATGCTCTATTCATCTATTGGAGTCTTGCCGTTCATATATTGGTCTCGCTATATTGCAATTATGCTGGTTCATCTATTGGGGTCAAATTGTTCAGTGATAGGGCACTTTGTTCAACTACTGGGAAATTTGACCCCTTTTTTAATATAATCATTTTTATAAAATTACTGAAGTTTAATACGAGGCACGAAAATAACTTATTCTAAGCTCAATTAAATGCGAAATCATATAAAAAAATAAAACTTGATGAATATGAGTTACATCATATAGAAAAAAATATTCAAAGTTGGGAAAGTTGCTTAACTGTTCATCTATTGGTGATTTTACCCTACGATAGTTGTTGTTGTGTGCATATTGCGTCAACACGAGAAATTTAATGTACCCTACATTAATTTGTGTACTCCAATCATATATTAGTTATGTCTTAGCGAAATATTCTATTAATCTATAGCAAAACGTATTATTTTATTTATTGGTAAACCAACAAAACAGGAAACAATAGCAAAGTACATATATAACCTTAAAAATAAATAAACTTAAATAAAAATTACAAATAAACTACCTACCTATCAAAATCAGGCTCCAAGCGGGCCCCTTAGGCAAGGTACCCATCACGTAAGCGGCGTTCCCGCGCTGGATTGCAATTGACAACCTTTCCGCGAGAAAGCCGCCAGCGCGAGGGTCACCAGAGGCCTCCCTTAGCCGCTTACTCAGGACAAAATATTTCTCACAGCTCATTTTCATTTAACCTTTTTTTTCTCCACAGGCCTGCGATGCCTTCCTGAGTGACATCGAAACCCGCGCCCTCCTCCGTTCAGGCCGGTCCTTCGACCTGATAGTCCTCGACGGCACTTACCCAGAATGCGCCCTCGGGATAGTCTACAAACTCAAAGTTCCCTTTATGTACATCAACACGGTTGGCTTCTATGCCATGCCACTCAGCAATTCTGGGAGCCCTGCTCCTTTCTCGGTCATCCCATTCTTCGGAAAAGCATATACGGATAACTTGGGGCTTCTGGATCGAGCAATGAACGCAGCTTGGCATATCGGAACGAATACCATGCATAGCTTCATGACGGTCTTCCTTCAAGGAGTTTTGAGGAGACACTTTGGATCGCAAATGCCTCATGTCTATGATATGGCGAAGAATGTGAGCTTTATCCTTCAGAATGGACATTATTCTGTGTCGTACCCGAGGCCGTACTTGCCGAATGTTGCGGAGGTGGCCTGTATTCATTGCAAAGAAGCGAAGAGGTTGAGTCCGGTGAGAATCTTTTTATTCCAAATTACAAATAACTTTAATTAAATGTTGTAGTTATTATCACAAATCATTCGGTTTGTTGAGCTACTTACTGGAATAATAATGTCTTATTTTTAAGTATCCTTTCTCGATGGCAAAAGCATCAAATTTCGCACTCGAATTTGTTTATTGCCCTTTCGAATCATCTGATTGACTGGATCTGGAGGCTTTTAGGCCTTCAGCATTGCGATTCAGTGAAGGCATGCATGCTGCCAGCAGCTTATACGATCATAGTTGAATGGATAAATAAAGTAGGTAGAAATTATAGGTTTTTCTATACTTATCCTAATAAAGAAAACGTACCTATCGCCTTATTCCAGGATATCGAAGAATGGATATCTGGAGCCGGTGAGGCGGGTTTCATCTTCATCTCCATGGGTTCATCGGTGCGGACTTCCAAGATGCCGCTGTCAGCCCACCGGCTGATCATCAACGCGTTGGGTCGACTGCCTCAGAGGGTGTTGTGGAAGCAAGATGGGGAGCAAAACATGACGGATATACCGTCCAATGTGAGGCTTTACAAGTGGCTACCACAGCAGGATTTGTTAGGTGAGTACTAATACACTAGTGTACCTAATAATCAATTCATTCTAGTTATTATGCTATCTGTTAGAGTCGGACCAGCATAACTTTGCACAAGAAAAATGCGGTAATTTAAAAAAAAACGTGACCGTGCAACAAATTCTCTACCAAATTAAATGATAGTTTGACTATGACAGGTTGATTGATGAGCAAAATTATTGCCATGTAAAGAATATCGAAAAGATGATTGTGCAAAGTGGTACAGCGGCCCTAGCGCGAAAAACGAAATTCGTACGAGGATTTGTCTCTCTCACTCTAATGACGCCTTCGTTGGAGTGACAGAAAAAAATCCTCGCAATTTACGAATTTCGATTTTCGCGGTAGTAGGCCTGATCGGACTCTATAAGGTTAGGCGCCTTTGACCAGACTTCTGTCAAGTGGAGTACATCCCAAGTGTATCCAGTTATTCTAGTTTAGGTACATATTCCGCAAAATAACCATCCCATTGTTGTTCCTTCGGGCTACAACAAAACGGTTGTAAAATTGAATTATAATCACATTTAACTTCCATTTTACTCCTTATTGCTTCGTGCAATTGTATTCGCGTCTGGAAATAAAAGTCTCATGCTCATATTGTTTCCTAAGGCCCCACTATAATAGGTATGTACTGGATATTCGAGCTACAAGTTATGTGAACCGCAATTAAATACCTACATTTGAATAATTAGGAAGACACCTGTGACATTCATATTAAGTAGGTACCATTATATGCAATGTTTCAGGAATAACATTTTTTATTTTCAAAAACTGATCTGTGCTTAGACGTACAATCGACAACACAGCTGTGGATACAGACAAAGTGCCAGAAATATGTATACACGCCTTTATGTCCAGGCAATAAAGTTCTGTTTACATATTTTTGGCACTTTGCCTGTGTTCAGGTGTGTTGTCGATTGTACTATAGGTTAAACACAAAATGCTAGCCAAATAAAGGCGTGAACACAATTCTTAATATTCTTTCGAAAACGATTAAATGATAAGGTTGAAATTGTTATTATTACTCCAGACGTCGTATTTATGAAACGTTCAACGCTCTTTCAATTAGTTTAGCTGTGCTGTAGATGGAATGTAATTTACGTCATGTTAAATTGTATTTTCAATATTACTAACATGTTTGTCATCAAAAATTTTCATTATAAACGCTTTAAACGATATTAATTCTGACTTCAGGTCATCCAAAGATAAAGGCGTTCGTCACTCACGGAGGGCTACTAAGCATGTTCGAAACTGTTTACCACGGCGTACCCATTGTCACCATCCCTGTCTTCTGCGACCATGACGCCAATGCTGCCAAAGCAGAAGTCGATGGCTACGCGAAAAAACTAGAACTTCAACACCTAACGTCAGAGAAACTACATGAAGCGATTAAAGAAGTAATAAACGAGCCGAGGTACAAAATAGAAGTGAAAAAACGCCAAACGCTTCTCAGAGATCAGAAGGAAACTCCTTTAGAACGGGCTGTATACTGGACTGAGTACGTGATTCGCCACAAAGGAGCTTACCATCTTCAATCCCCAGCCAAAGACTTAAACTTCATCCAATATTACTTACTAGATGTCGCTGCTTTAGCCGCACTAGTATTCTTCACGATAGTATCTCTTATTATCTATGTTATAAGGGTTGGATTTAAGCGGTTAGTTAGCTATGTTCAAAACAGACAGATGAATCAGTTAATAGATAAATCGAACGCTTTGCTGAAGCGGTCAAAGAAACTTATTAATCACACGGCGATGTCGAAGAAACACTTGTAATGCCAAATATAGGAGTCCAGAGATAATAATTTAGCTTTTATAAAGCAGCATCACGCTTGGGTATTTATATATTAGAAGAATCAACAGCGCTAAAATGGTTCTCCAAAGTAATGTGTTGCTTGGGAATGGAAATGTACTAATACATAGTACATTTATAGGAATGTATGTATTTATCATTCAATATTCTTAAATACCGTTAGTGAGGCGATTTGTACGTTAAAAGCGCCATTTTTGGACCACTAGAGGAAATATGCTTTAAGTTTTCTTATTTTTGATACTAGATGTCGTGTCGCTGTCGCTTTTTACTTAACGAATTTGAGCTTTTCATTTACTTACGGATAAAATATCCGAATACAATACAAGTGGAAGTCTCTTTTTAATACCACTAAGTAGGTACATAAAAACTTTTTCTTGTAAGTTAAAGACTTTCAAGAAATCGGCCCCTGCCGTGTATTACAAGAGTATAATTATTTGAAACGTAAAATAATTAGTTTTTTTTTGTTTCGAAAGTTCTTCAAGTAAAGCTCGAAATATGAAACCAAAACGCCTTGTTTGCTGAATAAATTATAATTTATAAGCATTATATTTTAATGATAAACTTGATACAAGGTTTGCTCAAAACTAAAAATTGTTTAATTATTTTACGACTAGAGATACAGTATAGAATAACTTTAAAAAATCGAATAATATGAGGTCAGGGTTTTTAGAGAAAACAAAAGAGAAATGTGTAACGATTTTCTTCAACATTTTTATATAAATTTCACCAACTTTGCTCAGATCCATATTTTGTGTTTCGAGCCAGTAAGTACAGTATATATATGAAATAAATGTAATAACTGTCCTTTCTTACCCATGGCTTGTGAAAAGTGATCTTAATTTGAACACATGAATATTTTATCTGGGCATTGGAAAATCTGTCCTTGTGTTGATTAATTCAATGGGTCGTTTCCTAAAATATTAATAAAAACAGAATTACGATGATTTCCATTATGTTACGAAATTTATTCATGCAAACTACGTGGGTGACTTAGAAAAAACTGGCATTACGTTTAGTTTTCATGAAAGCCCTTAATTACCTATTTTTTTTTTGCCATCGACCCAAATGTGAAATTTAGTAGAAGAATCATATCTTTTTTTTCCCATATCTTATCCTAATACTGTAAAGTGAACCCGAGGTGGTGACCTAGTGGAAATGACTGTAGAACAATTAGTTACCAATCTGAAGTTACCATTAGAGATTATAAGACGAATTATACTTATTTAGATTAGTTGGAACAGGGTATATACCCTATTCAAAAATATGTACAAGGTACTAAAAATCAGTTTTTAGGTAGGTGATGTAAATTAATATGAGTACTTAGAGTAGCGTGTTGGTCAGTTGTAGATTGATGTGAGAGAGGGATGTGAATTTATGTACTTATTATGTGTTATAATTTTGTATAACAAGATGGACAACGATCTTTTCTGTAGTATGAGCCCGACGAACAAATAAAACATGGAAGCCGCACGCCATATTAAATTGCCTTTCAAAAACGGTCCTGAATTTTAGTTGACAAGTGTCACCCCCTCTTCAATGCGTCACGGTAATGAATTTCAATGTCAACCTATAATACCTTAAACCGCCATTTAAAAATAGTTGTGATTGGTCCATCAAAGTTTTGATTGGCTATATTCTATAAGCATTTGTCAAAGATGTTGCGTCGACATATGCGCGGTGTTAAGAAAAGCGCTATGTCCTGCCCATCTAGGCAGAATTGAACAATTGTTTTTGGGGGCATTTTTGAGCTGGCGTTAGACGTCCATGTTATTTATGGTCGCAGTATGAGCCTCAATTCACAATGAATTACTGTTAATTATGAACTATTAATTAAATCAAGCTGAATTGAGCACTATAGTCTGGCAAACCAGCATGGTAGTAGAAAAAGGCTGCCTCGAGCCCATTTTTTTTACATTTGCACAAAAAACGTAAAAAATGGGTGGGAGGGTTTGACCGCTCATAGACAGTTTGAATCACGCGCGGTTTTTTTTACAGATATCTTGGTTAAAATAGTAAGGAAATCAACTGTCAAATAAGAACAACGCCAATACCTTTTAAAAAGCTAAATCGAACAAGTATTTGTCTAGAATCGCCCTGAAATACTGTAAGTTACAGCTGAATGTGATTTAGCTCGATACCAATATATCGTCGCGGATAGTGCAATACCGCGTAACCATCAAATCAGATAGAGTTTTAAATATTGACACTCAAAATGACCCTAATTGATTTTTTTTAGTTACGCGGTATTGCACTATGACCGACGATATCACTAAGATGTATAGATATAGGTACTGGTACAAGATTCTAAATTGTGAACAAAGGTTGTGTACCTGCCTTGTTTTTGTAAATATTTTATAGCGTAAGGAATGTTATATTTAAGATGTGTTAAAAAATAAAAGAAAATAAATATCAGTTATATAAATTCGGAGTTTTTGTTAGTTCCCCTTAACCTTTTGACTGTCGTAGTCTGATAAATATGCCAGAAAATCAATATCCAGCCCACTTCGCCGGAGTCTGATAAATGATGAATAAATATTATAAAAAGGTCTTCTTCTTCATCTTCATCAGCCTATGGTCCACTGCTGGACGTAAGCCTTTCCTGTTAACTATGCGTATAGACATTAGGAGGTAAATGCCCATAATCGCCACGCTGGGCAAGCGGATCGGCGATCGCAGTAATGTGTCCACTATGATGACGCTGCTGCCCATCATCCATCTTTTATTAAATAATGGTCAGTGACACTTCAATCCCTTAGTCGACTCTTACGACACCCGCAGAAGGAGTTGGGGTGGTGACAAATGTATTCTTACTGCCGTCACCACACGGCCGTCTTATAAAAATGTGCCTTATTCAAATGCAAGCAGTAATCTGCGTGGTGTAATAAAATTTTGTATTGCTACAGAGACAAGCTTGACGAAAAATTCACGGAGGTAAAATTTTCAAATGTAGTTGAAAATTATAAAATTTAATAAAACATCGATTTGAACTCATTCCTTGACAACTAGACGGAGAAATCACAAAATCGGGAGTCGTGGAGATCCAGGAGAGAGGCCTTTGCACAGCACTGGGACTTTGCATAGGCTAGGAATAAAGAATAAAAAAAACATCACTAGGTATTCTAATTTATTTCAGCTTATGATTATAATCACAATAAATATATTAATTAAGTAGCATCTACCCACTAAATTAATCAACTTCAGTGAAATAAAAAACTAATTTTAAATTTATAATAAAAAGAAAGACTAGATTTTTGCAATTCTATAGAATATGTAATTAGAGTCTTACAAGTTACTTGATATGATAAGTGTAGTATTTAATACGCACCGCAAAGAATCTAAGATGATTTTGTTATCATTGTACATTTTTTTGCACACACCAATTAAAAAAAAACAATATTAATGATACTTTTTGTACAAGTCAATGTTAATTGGTAGGACCTAATGTATCATAAGACAATACACAATTAACTAACCACATTTAAATCCAAAACTATCTAGGTATTTAGGTACCTATATTAAAATTAATAGCAAATTTGTGAAACGAAACAAAATAGGTACCTAATTATTTTTGATGAAAGGACATTTTATTAACACACATACGTATAGAGTTCATCAGAAATCGGAGAACGTACATAATAAGAAAGATAAATAGAAATGTTTGGACTATCGACAGATTCAGTATCGTGATTGTAGTCATAATAAATAATCAGAACGAGTAGAAAATGTGTGAGCAAGTGTATAATAATTAGTTATGTACTGTGGTTTGATTTAGTAAGCGCTTAAAAATAAACAAGATACAAGTGGGAAAAACATGAAAATCAAAACGCCTGGCGACAAATTAATATTAGTTGGGCGTTATTACGGAACTTATAACAACAATAATTGTACGTGCTTCGAGTATAAAATAATGTAATGTGTAAGTATTTTAATCACATCGTGCATTCAAATAATAATAAATAAACGTGTTAGTTAAAAGCGCCACCGTATTCATCGACACAGAATATGCTCAAGCGCATGGTATTTAGTAAATACCAGGGATTCAAAATAGTAAAAATTGGTGAATATTGAGCTCTACTACATTTTCCTTGGAACCAACCACTGATTAGCGAAAATAAACCACAAATAATGTGTTTCCCAGAAAGCTGTTTTTTTTAATTAGCTTGTGATAGTCTTTGTCTATTTCAACAAAAAAATTGGTGGATCAGCCGTTAGTAATAGGCAATTTGGTACAGGTATACATACTAATCACGTCAACAAATTGGTAGAATAAAATATAGAAAGATTTTTTTTGGTACCTCTGCTACACGTAAAATAGGGATGATTTTTTGCTGTAATCCTATAGTGTGGGGTATTATTGAATAGGTCTATGAAAATAAATGTGGACCTTAGCAAACAGTTTTTCTTTAGGGTCATTAGTTTCGGAGATAACCTTCTAGAATAAAAAAAGTGAGCCACCGCTAACTTTGAATAGTGGGCTTATAAATTACTTTAATATAAAAATATTTTGATCGTAATCAGCCCAGGATGCTTAGCAAAGTTGTCAATCGCTAGCGCTTGGTAGCGTATTGTAGTTTTCCCTCTCTATCACTCTTGCATATTAGTGCGACAAAAACAGTTAGCTGCCTTTCGCTTGCGATTGACGACTAAGCGCTAGCGATTGGCAACTTGGCTAAGCACCCAGCCGTTTTTGAATAACTACGGAATCCTACACTGAGCGACCCTATATGCTCTTGGCCGGTTTCATTTTAGAGCTGTTCTGACTGCCGAGAAACACGGTGACGACCTTAGGGTGAAATATGAAATTGGAACCTCACTGGTTACGGGTAATACGCGTTTCTGATGTGTCTTTGACAGGTGGAATCGCGCCATGAGTTATATGATCAGTTTGCCCGCAGTTGGCCAGGTAATTGAGGGTCCTGTTGAATTTTACAAATTCTAAATACGATATTTGAAATCATGCATTTGAATCAATAAAAGCAAAATCAAGTGCCTAAAATAGTTTTTCGTGAGGATGTTTTGAAGGGAATTGAAGACAGTTCAATATACATAACTGCTATGAATTATTACTAAACACAGGTTACTAATAATGTTGAAATTTAAAAGTTATATTATAATGCAGTCCTAGCGAAAAAGGGTAAATTCCCCGAGGCTTGTGAAAAAGGGAAAAAGATATAAGTTTAATACAAGTGCACAGGTATATACATCGTTTTCCAAAATGGCCAAGTTATACCTGTGGTTGCCAGATTTTGTTTTGAGATATACTACTACTTCTACTGTCTGTCTACTATATACTGTACCACTATGTCGGATTAAAGATTAAAAACAAAAATAAACAGAAAAAATACAGTATCTGGCGGGTAATAGTATATTACTGGCTATTTTTCAATTAAGTACAAAATAAAGTATTTTAGCGTACTTTATATGTCTCGTAAATCGTAAAGTACGCAGAGGTAAATTACAGTATAATACTTTACATTACAGTACGTCTGGCAACCCTGGTTATTCCCCCTTTACTCCTTCTCACTAGGGCAACATATTTTTTTTTCCTTACTATAATTATACATAACCTAAATTACCTATCAAATGAACTACTAGTATGACAGGGAAAATATGTAAGGATGATTATTAGTGTTTAAGCTGTAAGTTTTAAGCTACCATAATTATTTTGCATACAGCAAGGTGTATTTAAGAAGTTGCCCTAAAATGATAATTATCTGCGTCAAAGCCAAATGAACACGAAAATTCGGCCCTGAATGAAATGAGGTCAGTGTGGGTAAGTCGAAAATTTTGTTTTTAAGAAAATCCGTCATGAGTCTTATATTGTTCAGCAGGAGTCGAAAATTAATTGTTAGACGGACTTTCCTGACAAACTGTCTTAGCCGCATTGACTTTGGTAAGTAATTTATAGAGAAGCCAGTAGGCGGTTATTGGGCATTGAGCGCTCATGGCTGACTCCAGAGTTGAGTCCAGAACTTTCTACAGTATGACCTTGGCTGGTTCGTGACTCCCGATGACGCTGATGTCCTTGGCTTCCTCTTCAGGCTGGATTTTGGCTACTGACGCTGAGTTCTTGGAGACGGCAAAGTTCATTATGCTCCCTGGAAACAATAGTGTGTCAAAAAAGATCGTTCATTGAAGCCCGAATGAAGCGATGGGTTTCAGAATAGAATCTCGAACGGAATATGGGATTCTAAAGTGGAATCCTGAGCGTAATGAGGGATTCAAGCGTTGACGCCCACGACGAAATTAATTTTGATACCGTGTGACGTGTACCGCTTTTCACATCAACTACGAGAAAAACAAAGTAAATATCATGAGAACTTTACATGAAAACATTTTAAATTTTGGAAACTTCTCTTCGGTGAATTATTAGATTTGTACCCTTGGCCGATGTTCCAAAAGTTGGCCGATGTTAGTATAGGGGTTTAATTTTAAACAAAAGGAACTTTTGGCTTTTTGGTAACATTTATGTACAAAGCGCTGCACCTGCAGAACTGAACTTTTGCCACAAATGACACGATTTCACAAAGTTCATATAATGCACTTCCGTTTGCTTGAATTGAACTATAAAAGTACACACTCGGGCAATGAAAACGGGCCATGTGGTTTTTAGGGTTCCGTAGCCAAAATGGCAAAACGGAACCCTTATAGATTCGTCATGTCCGTCTGTCCGTCTGTCCGTCTGTCACAGCTGATTTACTCGGAAACTATGAATGCTACAGTAACGAAATTTGGTAAGGATATGTGTTGTATGAACCGCTACAGGATTATGATACTAAATTGTAAAAAAACCATTGGGGTGGGGGCCCTCCATACATATACTGAGGGATAGAAAAAAAAAATTAGTTGTATATAAGCGTGTGGGGTATTATTAGAAAGGTCTTTGAAAATGATATGAATGTTTATAAATCTTATCTTTATTTAAGCAAATCGTTTTCGAGATACCAGCTCTCAAAGTCTGAAAAATGTGTCCCCCCCCTCTATTTTTTAAACTACGCGATATAAAATTCTAAAAAAAATATATGTTAAGCACATTAATAAACTCTATCAACGATTTTTGGTTTGATTAAATTATCTCCTATAGTTTTTGAGGTAGGTTGATTTAACTGTATTTTTGAAATAATAAATTGATAATGGTACGGAACCCTTCGCGCGCGAGTCCGACTCGCACTTGGCCGGTTTTTTTCATAGAAAATAATGCAAACTTGTAGATTTCAAATATTTATTAGAAATATTTATAGTGTAGATAAAATCAATTTTTAAATCAGGCTGTATTGGAATTTCCCTAAAGGGGATTGGGTATTTTTGTATGGACTAGTGGCGTCATTTTTTTTTTCAGCGGCCATCGTTTATGTTACTACTATTTTGTAGTGCTACCTTAGCCTAGCTTATTTACAAAATAAGTTTTGCCGTAAGTAATATCGGAGCCAAGATTTAGCCCTTCAAACAATGTTATTGGACCAATGAATATACCTAACTAAGACAGGTTTAGGAGACAGCTTAGATGACTACAGGCTTATTTAACTCGATAATACTGCTAACAAAGATACATAAAGTGTAATAGTTTATTTAACCGACTTAAAAAATGAAGATCTTAAGTATATGAAAATGCAACTGTATTTTCTTATGCGATTGATATGCTGTCTGTTTAGTGAACATTAAAAATGTTGCAAAATGGTTTTAATAGACGGTTCACCCTCTGACTACACCATAAGGAAACACAGGTATGATGCAACATGCAAAATGTTTTGACATATTTCCAAGTAGGAAATGTACCTAATTAGATTAGTTTTTAGATTTGAACTGTTACTAATGCTTTTTTATGTATACAACACAACACAACATATGTGTCATTATTTGGGATTGGGATATGTGTCGTTATTGTCGATGTCTTACGTCCGGTGACGTCGTATTTGTATACAAACATGGCTCAAAACGCCGTAAGCGCCAATGACAATAACGTCCCTTTTCCCAGATAACGTCATTTGTAATTTTTAGTATTACGTTGAATTACTTTTTTACACATTTTCTGTCTCGTCGTAAACTTCATTCTTAATATTATCTTGGCGAATCACTCTCTCTAAAAACTGTGCCGGGGGATCAAGATGTTCTTGATACCTACCCCATCTCAAGAACCATATAAAATTGACATTACATGTGAGCAACAGCCTAAGGTCCTCTTCCCAACAACACATGAACAATAATGTCCTAATATGGCCTCTGGGCCTTGTAATCCACCATCTACAGCAACATAAACAAAATACTGCCTTCTGTTGGAGTGCCGCGATTTTATTCTGCCTCTTAAAAGCCACGGATCAATGCAATCGGGATTTTGGTCGCAGAAATCTTGCTAATGTTATTAGGTACCTACCTACCCGAAAACATATTACGATTCACTTGTCTATATTTATTTATATACCTGAATAAACACGCATAAATATAAACAACAAAATACAGAATAGTAGTTTTAACTCATTCCGATGCATTTCAAAACTAAAAGTGAGTCTTTACTATAAAACTTTAAAGTATGATATCTCGGCTCCGATATAATTTAGCTATATGCACTCCGTAATAAAATAAGTTTATTTTAAATTGCTCTTTTCAAATTTATCACTTTCATGAGTGGCCGCCAAAATTTAAAAACGACGCCAACATTACCCAAACCCCTTTATAAATAAACACAAAAAACTTCAAAATTGTCGTTAGGTCGGTTTGTATAGACAAAAATGTAGACCGTTTAAGAAAACCACCTAAAATGTATGATAATACGAGTTTTTTAATCATGAGTTGCTATTTTTATATCTCTGGAGTCATTTGACTATAAAGTTCCGTATTTTTCGGATCGGGTGAAACCTTCAGGGATATTCCAATACAATCTGGGTCGCGTTTTATAAAGTTACAATTTACAATTTCGCTGTTTGCCTCTCTTTCTAGCCAATATGTGCGTGCGTTAGAGAGGCAAACAGCGAAATTGTAAATTGTAACTTTATAAAACGCGACCCTGATGTTAAAAACGGTTCCACTTGTATTATAAATATTTGTAATCAGCACGTTTCCAGTATTTTCTATGAAAAAATCCAACTGACCCGTATTCATTGACCACGAGTGTAGTTGGCACGATTATTCGTGGAGTTGTTTCAATCGTTTGACTAATTCTATCGTTGAAAACGATTATATGATGTAATTAGTATGGAGAAATTATAGAAACGAAGTTCTATATAAGTTGGTTTTAAAACGTGCTTCTTGAAGTAGAGAAGAAATGCGGGACATGTAGTTAATTTAAAACGTGCAACTACATAATACATATTACGTTACTAGTAAGTCCAGTGAATGCATCAAACCTTTGAAGTAATCCACCGCTAACTCCACAAGGAGGCCGAAAGAGACCAACATCCACTTGATGATACCAACGACGCGCTATAACAGCCAGATGCATGTTTTCATGCTACTAGTGACATATATAAGCTGAATGAACACACGACACGAAACCTACCTTTTGGTGTAGACATGTGGCACTCAACGCCCACAGGAGGCCAAATTCATTTGATGACTCCAACGCCAGCCGTTGAATTTAAGTCAAGTTTGATTGAAACTATTATACTACTGGTTGAATAATCCCAGTTAACGCACCGCCCGCACTCTACCTTTGAAGTGGAACACGGCACCACCCAAAGCCCCTAGGAGGCCGAACGAGACCAACATCCATTTGATGACACCCACGGCGCGCTTCGGCCAGAAAAGCTGATGTTTCAGCATGTTTACGAATGTCTTGTTTAGCGCTAGTCCCTGTAAATAGAAAATATACAGTGTGTTAACATGATACTGGCTTTTTTTGAAACCGAGAAATGCGATGCAGATTTTTAGCCAAACCGTGGACATTATTCGATTAATTTTAAAATTAATTAACTTTCTAAGAATAGTTAATTGAAAAGCAATGTACTTCAAAATGAATCGTTAAATGCACGTGACATTGACAGATCGCAGCCACTCACAACGTTTGACAACTAAGCAGACACGCGATATATTGATCGTTCGGAGAAAATGAACTTCATTGTACGGTCAATTTCATTATTTGTTAAATGTTTATACAGAAAATGATTGCTATTTACCCATTTTCGTAAATGCCCAAACATACAGTATAATTAAGAGCTTGTTTCATTCAGAAGTCATGCAAAACATCGCAATTTATCTTGACAAAAAAACATCTAAACAACGTTTATGCGCGAATTTTGTATTAAACAGTGTTTCAATTGATTTAGCGCAAATTTCTATTTATGTCATAAATTGTGTATTGAATGGCAATAGGGATGATGACTGTAGTTAAAATAAATTATTTAACATTATGCACGACATAATACACAAAGAAATTATTACTAAGATGTAGATTGTAGTATTTTTTGTACAGAACTTATATTTAATAAATTGAAAAGAACTTAAAAGAGTAGGTCATTTGGCAGTACTCAAACGTGACGTCACTTTTGAGTATTTCATATAAAATTCCATACTATTCCATAGTAGGGATCGTTTTGACAGTTCGAAAAAAGATGCTGATTTGACTTGCCAGTCATCATGCCTATTGTTTTTGGAATGGAAAGCATTCCTTAAGTTGCGTTAAGAATTCAATTACAAATGCATGTCTATATTATGTTACGAGCTTGAAATTGAAGAAGTTTAGACTTTATGAATAAAACGAGATGTCTCTAATCTTTATGCGAAATAAAATAGAATAATCTTTACATGAAGCCATGAATTATTTCACATTTCAGTAGCCTTGAGGTATATAAGTTATTCAGGTAGGAATGAGTTCATCATTTTAAAATGCCGGAAAAGGTAGCTAAATCATTGGGTAAGGAAGGGCAAGAATGTTTTAAAATTACAAGAAAAAGCAGTAACCTTTATAAGTCTGGTAACACATGTTCAGATTCTCAAGATATGAATAGCCCTAATTGGCAGTGTTGGATACGTTGGGTGAACTGCGAGCGGTTATACTCTTGAAATAGTAGTACTAGTAATAGTATTATACTAAAATATCAAAACCATTTTGGTGTTGCAATTTCATTTCAAAATGATGGAAGGTTTGTAAAATTTGGATGGATTTTTCTTCTTAGTTCCTTAACCAGTAAATTCTTTAGTACCTATCTCAAAATTTTATCACGTTCATCGGCGTAGATACATACCTGTGAAATTGTATCAAACATCTTTACAATTACAAAGTCTTTTGAAAAAGTGGTGATAATGTTAAAAGTTATTTGAAAACAGTTATTTTTTTAGTTCTGATCTTACTGCCGTATTTTAACATGTAACGGGTATTAATCACGCACACTTATATATTATTATGTTAACTATACTGACGTTTCGGGTGTAACGTCACGCTCATGAGAATCATGAATGAAAATTGAAGTGTAAATCAATATATAATACACAGGAATCATGCAGAATTGCAAGTAGCGCCCTAACAATACGACGCAAATTCTTTGAAGCCTCAGGCCAAATTGCTAGGTTGTGAACTATATTTTATAGGGTGTTCCATGACCATGGGACATAAAGGGAAAGTACCTTGAATATTCTAGAGAGGATATTTTGCTGAAAGAAGACTTTATGTTATTTTTAAAGGCAAATAAAACTGCATACAAAGTTTATCGACTAATTACTTATTCCACCCAGAAATCGAACCAACTACATTTCTTTACATACTATTTCTTGACAGAAATTGTTATTTTTTATCCATACTTTCGAATGACATCATAAAATTACGAAAAAAAAAACATTTTGTATTAAAAATAGGTCCGATGCCTAGGAAAAGCTACATTTTTTTGGATATGTTTTGGAATGCAGTATAATTTAATTTTCAAAATAAAATAAAGTCTTCTTTCAGCGAAATATCCTATCTACGATATTTAAGGTACTTTCCCTTCATGTCCCATAATCTTGGGACACCTGCTAGATACGACATAAATAATTTTCGTGGTTCACCATTATAACATATTTTCTTAGTTTCTTTGAATGTTCAATGATTTATATGGATTTATAAATTACGTACGTACGGAATTACCGCCTTTTTCACCTTCGAATTAAAAATTTATACCCATAATGCTCTATTTCCTTGACACGATATTAATCACGCGATGATAATACTTAAATACGTTATAGGTATTATGGAACTGGAAAATAGATAGATACTACCTATTTTTTGTGGGTACTTGTTTTCCGGAAGATTTATTATACTTACCAGCGATTAGGTATGTAATTTTAAGATAATAACATATTTCGATATATTGTGGAATTACATCATAAGTAATAACATTAGAATAAATTATAAATTAAGAAACCCTAAAAACGTACTAACTACTACAACTTAATAAGGTGTTTATGTAATTAATGATGTTTACATATTATTAACAAATTTAAGAGCCGAGTGTAAAAAAGTCATAGTTTAAGGCTTTTTATGAAAACAAAATTTCAGTGTTACGTAGTTAAAAGTGTAACAACTAGCAATGTATAAGTTTCAGGAACATTCTCCAATTGCTGGAATATACTCGGAAATTGCCGAGAATTTTCATAAGAATTTAAGAGTAAGTTCTCATTGAGAATGTTTCCATGAGAACTTATAAAAATGTGTTATAAATAATTATTTCAAATCGTAAATAAGTAAACAAGGCAGTAAATGTAACTCATAGGGCATGTATCTAGTACGGTCTTGGCTTGATTAGATTATTTGTTAAATTGAGATTCTCGAGAACATTCTCTATGCAAGTTTCGCAACTTACATAATTATTTCAAATTTGCCACCATTGTCTACTGCCAAAGGTTGTTGGATAGAATATCAAGTGCCCACTGACACCGACACTGTGCCAAGTGACACTGGTTGTACCTAGGTGCTGTTTTAAGTATAAAATACTATCATATCAAAGGGCAATGCCCCCCCCCCCCCCTCCTGAACGAAGTACTGAATCGATCCTTAAATCTATTGCATAGGTAATCCTTTTCCTTTAGCTTTTCACGGAAACGTTTGAATTCATATTTCTGTAACAATAAACTTCAGAACGGCTACCGTGGTCTCTTAAAAGCGATTCAGTTTAGGTTATTCCTGTTAAAAGGTTTACACCTTGCATGTAGAAATAAATGAAATAAAACGTAATATTTTCTTCGGTTACCGTGAGGATTACACATGAAATAAAACTATGGAAACGGATAAACTCGCGTATATTCTTCTTCTTCTTCTCAGCTTATCTGCTTCTACTGCTGAACATATGCCTCTTCAATGGATTTCCACTCGGTTTTGGTTGCGGCGATGCGATTCCAGGTCGGCCCTGCCGTCTTTTTAATATCGTCCGACCATCTGGCTCGTGGTTTTCCGTCCCTGCGTTTCCCTAAGCGAGGTCTCCAGGAAAGCACACGATAGCACCAACGGTCATCATCCCTGCGTATATTAATTTACTTTAACTTCATCCCGACATTTCGAACTTTACAGGGTTCGTGGTCTGCGGGCGACTGACAATAGAGGAAGGTAAAGTTTTAGGTTTTATTTAATGAGAATAAAATTATAAATAAACTAAAACTAAAATTAAAACTATAGTTAAAGTGAATTAATATACGCGAGTTTATCCGTTTTCATAGTTTTATTTCATGAAATTAAAACGATTTGGCATACCTCTTCAACCCAAAACAGAGGTGCGTATGTGTTGGGCATGTTCTTGCAGAGCTCTAATTTGTCTGTGTTGAGCAGTAGCATGTTGAACTGCACGCGCTGGCGAGCTACCATAGGAGTTCCGCTTATCTGTACAAAAATAAGTCCTTTGTAAAAAATACATTCTTATGAAAACACCAATTGCTATGTTGTTCTTACACTCTATAAGGAGGGTGGGCAAATTGGCCTATTAACCAATAACAACAAACGGTATGCCTCTAGATAGCTTATGTTAAGCTCCGTAACTTTTACTATGGCAGGAACGTCCAAATATGTGTGTGAAGAAACTTAATAGCACTTAAAAACTGGGAGTTACAGACTAGAGTATTTAACTATCGCAAGTGTTCGTGATTGACAGTTAGTGACCGTCATTACTCGTTCCTAATAAGTCTTAAATTAGTAAAATGTTTAATTTCCGCAAATATGTCGTAGTCTCGTAAGATACTCTGTATATAAAACTATATTTAAGGATCATTGTATGTTGTCCAAAAAATATTCAAAGGTGAATAATTATTACAAAATAAATGTCTCATTGGTAAATGATTGTTTTAGCTATAACTTTTTTCTCACAGCTGTTAGACCATCTCTGCCTAAGCAAAAATTGTAGAGTATAAAACAACCTTTCCAAAAATATATAGTTTGTTGTTATTGGCTATTAGGCCGGGGTCCATACATTTTTGCCCATCTTCCTTTATGATATTAATTAACTAGGTAAATACCGAAGAGCTGGCGACTTCCTCGCACAACGCATCAGTACCTAAGTATTGCGATACAGCGAGGAAATGCCGCCAGCATCCTCGGTATAATGCCACAAGGGCGAATCTTAGATATAGGTTAGGTTAAGTAGATTAGTTAAATTAAATCTATGTATATAAATTGTAGTTTTGAAAATAAATATTTTGAAAAAAAACTAGGTAACCAATATTAAAATAGGTGAAGTTTTCTATCAAAAGGGTCTTATTGTCGATGCGCTTATATCACGCGATGTCGTAATTTGCGATATTGTAATAACATAATTATGCGCTGCCGACGATAATATAATATCCCTATTTAATAAAGTAATTAAAATAACTACCTATTTAAGTTAAGTTTAGTTATTTTTTAAAGTTAGATTTAATAATTTCTTTGTTCATATAGTACATATTATAATTTTATTAAATAAAAACTACCTATACATTTCAGCTCAATCGGTAACCGGAAAGTGAATCTTTAATTCACAAGGAGCTTATACTACTCTGTCCATCAATTTCTTAACAGTAATAAAGGCGGATATGCCATAAAAAATGTATTTGTCGCCTTTTTAGGGTTCCGTAGCCAAAATGGCAAAAACGAAACCCTTATAGTTTCGCCCTGTCCGTCTGTCCGCAACATAGCTCAGTGACCGTTAGTACTAGAAATCTGCAATTTGGTACAGGTAATACATAATAAGAAGGGGGAAGCGGGGATGATTTTTTTTATTTGCTGTAATCATATAGTGTGGGGTATCATTGAATAGGACTCTTAAAATTAATAAGGGTCTTATTTAAAGAAAGTTTTTTATAAGGTCTATATTTTCGGAGATAATTGTTTAAGAAGAAAAAAAATGTGCCTCCCCCTCTAACTTTTGATTCGTAGGTCCTAAAAATATGAAAAAACTCATGAATAGTGGCCTCATAGAATACTTTAAAATAAAACTATTGCGAACATAATCGGCCCAGCCGTTTTTGAATAAATACGGAACCCTACACTGAGCATAGCCCGACATGCTCTTGGCCGGTTTTTTACTTACTGGGATTGTTGGACCTACTATAACAAACACTTGTAACAGAGTCAGTGCCTCCAATTGTGTAAATCAACGTCGAATTCAAAACAGAATTTTCCGAGAAGCGTTATTTCTCGAGCTTGGTTTTCAATCCCATTAAACATAAAACGAATTTGTCTACCGTAATATAATCCCTACTTAACCCAGATTCGTGAATGGCATTCATTAGTACACATATTTTGAACGCCATTTAATTAATTGAAAAATATGCCAATTAACACCTTTGCAAAGCTTCCTTAAATTGACATTGTTCTAGATTTTCCAAGATTCTTTTTTTTGTATTATTATTAATGTATTTTGTTACATCGTTAATAAGCGTCCTTAAATACAGTGTGTAAATCGAATACGGTCGATCAATTAAACCAGGCATGGGATTCATTAGTGTAATCATGGAATACAAGGTTTTTTTAAAGTTGCTCTTAATTATGAGTAGGTACGAACATTTGTTATTGTTGACATGTCAGTTATGTCATCTGCTTTTGAAATTAGCTGTCAACGAGTGTGTAACTCACGTATATTGCTCTACATTGCGCGCCGAATTATTTTGTATGGAAAATTTTGTTGCTCTAATTTTAAGTAAAAGTTATTTGAATGTACTTCTTATGTTGTAAACTAACACCCGTTAAGAGCTTCGCCCGTATTAGACTTACACCCTGTATAAACATTAAATGGTCGTTTAAGCGTTTTCAAAATAAATAATAATTGAACATGAAAAAAATATTTATTTTATGTAAGAAATGATTACTACATATGAAGGGTTCACGGAAAAAACATGCCCAGTGCTTAAAAAACAGGTCAAATTTACACATTATTCTGTTAAAAGTTAGGTGGTTTTTCTTTCTGTAATTTCAATTGACTGGACATGTTCTTTCCGTGGACCCTTCAAATTTTAACTCGATTAGTAGCCAGAGTAGTTCAAATTTAATGCACAATATTTAAATTGAAATCACTAGTGAAAAATTGTATAAGCAGTGAAAATTTGTAATAGATTTAAACAATTTACCTTGAAATTATGAATAATATACAAAATATTAGTAAGAATAATCTTAGCAGATAGTTTATAAATTTGTAGATTAGACTAAGGGCTGATTTTTCAATCGCCAGATAAACGAATTCGTTAGTTAAAATTATAACTATCCTTTTCTAAAGTCTTCAGTCCAAACAGGATCGAGTTAGTTAACTGACAGATACTGCTAACTGGCAATTGAAAAATCAGTCCTAAGAGTCTGTACAATACAATAGCTCTATTTTTATGAAATAAACAGTTAAATAAACAGTAACTACTAACAAGCAAACAAATATCGGGACAAATCAAGCTAAATAAAACTTGCTATACAAACCGGCTCAAAATCGATCTCGATCCCATGCTCATTGACATCAGGATTGAGTCCCTTGCAGTTCTGCACCAGCGACGGGTCGCTGTCCAGGAAATGAGGCATGGACACGATCATAGGTGCGCCTACGCACTTGGTCACGTCCATGAGACCCTTCGGGAGGCATTTGTCGGGGGCCTCGCAGAAGCAGTTTAGCTCTGGGTCGTTCGCCAAGTCCCCAATGTTGGCGACGTAGCGGTTTGTCTTGATGCCGCGGTATGAGGTCTTCTTTTGGTACCAGGGTTTGAAGGATCTGGTGATTGAAATGGATATTTAGTTCATTGAAAACATGAGGAATATGTTGAGAAGGTGATTATGCATTTGACGATGATTGGGAAAATGTTAAAATTGCCAAAAATTACTGGAAATTTTCATGAGCAAATTGTCATGCATGTTGCCATTGAGAACATTATCTTTCAGCTTAAGAATTAGCTATATAGCTATGCTTCTAAAAGTTAACGATCGCGACATTTGACGTTCGTATTTTACACCAGCGCCTGTATTAATTCATCAAGTGACATAGAAATTGACTCTATAAAGTCTTTAGTGCATAAATGTGCGATGAACAACACCAACAACTTTCTATGAGAATATTTTCAATTTTGGAAACTTCTCGTCGGTGCTCTATGAAGTCGATGTGGAAAGAATGCACAAATGGTTTATACCTAAATACAGTGAAATAAGAATAGATTTATGTAAAGTATACATTTAGCACCTACACTATCTCCAAAAAAACTGCAGCCAGTTTAATGTAAATATTAAAGCTCATGCCTATTCGATCCCTGTAAGTAAACAAACCAACGTATATGTTTTCTTTATGCTTACATTAAACAGGAGACCAGTAGGTACTATGCAAATTATCAGATAAACATTTAACTGCAGTCTATCAAATTTCCTTAGAAAAAGAAGTTTTCATTGCGGTGGTGTCGCCATGGCTCATCTATGCCGCTATTGCCGGTGCCATTTGACCGATGGTCATTCAGTTTCATATTTTAATAAACTTGTAACTGATTTGACAACATACCTGCAGAGGTCAGCAGAATACGACTGCAGCCTGTCGGATTCCGTTAAGAAAGGTGGGAAAACCGTACCGTCTGTTCCCCCGTACTCATTGCAATGATCTTTCCACAGTTCTTGCTTATCCTTGCCGTCCACGGCTAGTACTTGCCCAACGTCCATAACATTCTTCTTGCCTCGGTTTACTGTTATGACTTTAGGGTCAACTGTACCGTTGCGCTGTTGAAATACATGCATTTAATTTAGAGTGCCTAAATTGAAATGGTTTTGGTAGAAACTGCTTGACAAATGCTTAAGTATATCTCATGTTATATCTCCTGAGGACTACGTTTTAAAATGCGAGTAGGTACCATATGCCCTGCGCCCTGCGTCGTACCTAGTGACTACGAAAGCTATCAGTAAAATCATCATCATTGTCGGGTCAAAAGTGTGAAGCATACTGAAAATATCCAAAACGTCTTGTTGCTTGTTGTGTTTTTTTAATTAATTGAATTTTTATATTGTCATTATTTTAATTTGTATATTTATTTTGACAGGTGTTCTATAGCATGGAAGTTTTTGAATTTCAATTTGTATTAGTTTCCACAATAAATCGACACAGAGAGTAAGTCATCTTGTATAGCAATCCTGTGCAATATCAGTACCTATTAACTTACCGCACCAAAAATAGAAAATCTGAACTGGTTATTAGGCTCCAAAATCAAACCAGGGGGACCTTCTTTCTTCAAAGCGGTGCAAACTGCTTTAGGCGCAAATTCAGTCCTCGCGCAATTTATCGTGAGACCCCTAAACATGACGTCGAGGGCTTTGACTCTGAGAAATATGTCTTCAGGGTTGTCGAAGATTCCATTGAGGGCTTTTCCGATCATGTTGAGCATTGCTGGCTTGTCACGGTAGACCACTGTTGCCATTCCCTGGTAAAAAAGCAAGGGAAAGGGTGTAACTGTAATAAATCGAGTAATTGTGGGAAATAATATTTTCTTCGGTTACCGCGAGGATAAACTCGCGTATAATAACTAATCTTAACTTCATTTCGACGTTACGAACACTTTACAGGGTTCGTGGTCTGCGGATGACTGACAATGGAGGAAACTTGATAGATCTACCACCATCAAAACTTTCTTCTCAGTCAGAGGCGTAGGGATAGAACCGGCGAAGATTATTGATTTATTTATTTTTGTCTCTTGTCTTTATTCTGAAAATACTTGTAATGAATAAGCTAAAAAAAGCTAAATAGCTTACTTTTCAAATTTATTGTCTGTGGATTAGTATATTTTTCTTTGTGGGTAGTTTTGTACTTATCTTTCTTATTTTGATGTAGGTAGATCTATCAAATTTCCTCCATTGTCAGTCATCCGCAGACCACGAACCCTGTAAAGTGTTCAAAACGTCGGAATGAAGTTAAAATTAGTTAATATACGCGAGTCTATCCGTTTTCATAGTTCGCACCTTTAGTACAACAATGACCTAATGTCCTAACTAATAGTTAGGACATTAGGTCATTGTTGTACTAAAGGTGCGAGTTTTATTTAATTATGGGAATTTAAAAATGATTCGTAGAATAAGCTTTTTACCAGCATGAAGGGATGGGGCATGGTGATAACCTCTTCCCCGGTCAAACCTGGGCCTGACAACTCCGGCTTGAAGTAGAATACATCCACCTTCTTGTAGCTGACGGTATCTTCTTCATCATTCTCTTCTACTTCTACCTTTTCTTTCCATTCCCTGAGGATGATAATTCAACGTATTGTGAAAATACGAATCAAATTATTTATTAACTAAACATTTTGATTTGTACTTTTTTTTATTTTTCCCCAGTAGTCACACTACTTAATACTATATAAATTACATATAAATATTAGATGTCATACACCAAAGAAAAACGACCAAGATCACCTAACGTCCGAGGTGGGGATCGAACCCACGTGCTCGGCTTTCGCGGCTGATGCCTGCACCCACTCGGTATTAAGACCGATTCATGATGATAATTCATTTTCAAAATGCTAAGAACTATTGAATAAAGAAAGTAGATAAAATGAAATAAATAAGATCAAACTGAAATGTATTTTCAAAAATAATTTTGGGCACTATAAATGGTTAAGGATCAGCCTTAGAGAAAAATGGTTACTAAGCATTCTATTTTAATGAATTCATTAATATACATTCCTGAAGCTCGGACTGTGGCTGAATTTCTGCTTGAATAATTTAATGCATACGGGATTGCATCTTGGATATTGCTTACACAATGCAATTACTAGCACTGTGGTATCACTTGCTTATAATAGTTAAAGCCTGGACAACGGGAGCAAAAATGTATTTTTCAATAGCGCTTAGTTAAAGGTCGACTATTTTATCGACATCCAAATTATAAATTTATTATAACGTTTCTAAAAGAAATTGTATTAAAGTTGAAAATGCATATGACTACTTTTCCATTCTCAAGGCGAAGTTATTAACAATGAATATCAAAATGTGTTGAGAATAAAATAGTTGGCGCAACTTTAATCATCTTTATTGTTTTGATATCTGGACAATAAGTGGAACTACTAGGGAAAAATAAGACTTTGATCAATAAATGGTTCATACAGCGTTTACGAAAACGGGCGTCTTTCCTGGATGCTTAGCCAAGTTGCCAATCCCTAAAGCTTAATCGTCAATCGTAAGCGAAATGCAGCAGCTAACTGTCTTTGTCGCACTAATATGGAAGAATGACAGAGAGGGAAAACTACGATACGCTACCAAGCGCTAGCGATTGGCAACTTGGCTAAGCATCCTGACATTGCGAAAGTTAACGGTTCTGCGACATACACATTAAGCTTTGACCACATGATTTTTGCAAAAGTGACGAGTGGTACGATAAACGCCTGACCACAGTAAGCACTAGGGAAGGGTTCCGGTTCTAAATTTGTATGGCAATAACCGGGAATTCCCGGTTCAGGTACCGTACTTGTATAAAAAACCAGTACCGGCCGCCCACCCTAGTAAGCACCCCATATTATTATAACCAAATCCCTTGCGGGGGACAATATGGGATTAGAGATTTCTTTATTATTACTCATAAAAACAATACAGTTCACTTAAATGAGCTTAAATATCAGGTTTTCTTAAAATTAAACATATGTAGCATGATCGCTAGAGGCTTATAATTATAATTATATTACTAGTAAGTATGTGTAACTTCAATTTGGTTTTAAATGCACTAAGAGACTCACAATTATTTATATTATTTGGTAATTCATTGTACATCCGTGCTCCATCATACATTACGCTGCTTTTTCCATAACCCGTTCTATTCTTTCGATGTTCTAACTTGTTGGTGTTTCTTAAACAGTGTTTGAATTTTCATTGTTTAAGTAAAATGTATGTCTGAGTGTATTTTGCTTGTTAGGATTTTTTTTACAAAAATGCATGTCGAGTAAGTATATAGTTGTCTTAAATTAAATAGACAAAACCACCATAGGAACCAACCAAACCAAAGGAACAAACCAAAAACCAACAGGAATTAAAATCAACGGTAAAGTAATTAACAATTTAAGATACGCTGACGATACAGCAATATTGGCGAATAACTTCAACGAGCTCAGCACTTTATTAACACAACTAAATTCTAAATTTGAACAATATGGTCTAAAAATGAATATAGCTAAAACTAAATATATGATTATCAGTAAAAACCAGGAAGACGACGAACATCTTACAATTAACAACAGTCTTGTGGAAAAAGTAGACAGGTACAAGTACCTTGGATGCTGGCTCAACGAGAAATGGGACCCAGAAATGGAGATCCGGATACGAATAGAGATGGCTCGGAGTGCTTTCATGAAAATGAAAAAACTATACACAAACAAAGACATAAGCCTTAAGCTAAGATGGAGACTTGTACAATGCTATGTGTTGCCAATTCTGATGTACGGAGTGGAAGCATGGACCTTAACTAAATCTTCAGTAAATAAGCTTAATGCATTTGAAATGTGGTTATATAGAAGAATGTTGAAAATTTCTTGGGTGGATAAAGTAACAAATGAAACTGTTTTGACTAAAATGAAGAAGAAGATGGAAGTATTACTGACTATCAAAAAACGAAAAACAGCATACTTCGGACACATTTACAGAAACCCAAAATATGAGTTAATTATAAATATAATAGAAGGGAAAATAGACGGAAAACGAGGAAGAGGAAGACCAAGAACCACATGGTGTAGCAACATTAGGGACTGGACCGGTATTAAAGACACTACCACTCTAGGCAGAGTGGCAAAGAATAGAAGTGACTTTCGCATGATGATCGCTGACATCCGTTAGGATATGGCACATAAAGAAGAAGAAGAAATTAAATAGTTGTAATTTTTCATATAGTTGTCGAGTGTTCATTTTGTTATCATATTTAAACAATGCTTTAAGAGATTTGTTTTGACATCTTTGTAATTTCTGTAGATTAGTTTTGGCAGCGCTACCCCACAACTCGATTAAGTAGTCTAAGTGTGAATTAACCAGCGAATTATATATTGTTAAACGGGCTTTGTGCGGGATGCAAGTTTCTTAAGTTAGCCTGCTAGATCTTTTGTCAAGTAACTTAGGCGATTAATTTAGATTTTCGCGGGATCAACTAAAGAAACTGCATCAAAATATATTTACAAAGTTAAACTAGGCTCACTAATGTTTCGTTGCC
>JALPQI010005876.1:0-52607 GCA_025490895.1 Thaumatotibia leucotreta | reverse complement strand
ATAAAAATCGGTCAAATAATATTTCCTGCACTTTACACGTTTACTGGGTAGCGTTATGTTACGTTTAACTTTTATGCTTCAAAATGTTTGCGGGAATAAAATGCGGCAATGGTAAAACTAACAGCGTTTTCACTGTGTGGATAGCTATAGGAATGCAACGTATTCCCGAAGTCTAGTGTAATACTCGCATTCGCTCTAAAGCTGTTGGAATAGCGCAGGCCACAATAAATCCCCGCACCCGACAGTTTCATTGCCGGCCACTGGTACAGTCATACTGAAATACGCCCCGATTGCCGCTTCTATTTATTTGCACAAAACATGGCCATCTATGTGGGGAAACCATTGTATCTGACTCATTGTGTTGAATCGCTATATTGGTTTAAACTTGTGTTATTAGTTTATGAAAGTTAGCGCCTGGAACTCAGGATTGCTAAACGCTAGCGCTTAATCGTCAATCGTAAACAAAAGGCAGCTATCTTTGTGGCACTAATATGAAATAGTTACAGAGAGGGAAAACTACGATACGCTATTAAGCGTTAGCGATTGGAAACTTGGCTAAGCATCCAGATTGTAAGATGCCTCGGTAGCGTGGCGTAGTTTTCTCTCTCTGTCAATCTTGCTTATTAGTGCGACAAAGACAGCTGCGTTTCGTTAACTGTTGGCGATTGGCACGATGGTATGAATTATTCTACAATTCTTAAAAAAATTGTACATTTGCATCACGCCTTCGGCCGTACATCTGTAAGTTCTTACGTAAGTTATAGGGATGGAGCTATAGTAAGGATTGAGAGGTGAATATTATCTCATTCCTTAGTATAGCTCCGTCCCTACAACTTACGTAAGAACTCACAGGTGTAATCCCAGCCTTCGATATTGATAGAAATTGGTAAGCTGGTAGAGTCAAAGATGCAGAGCAAAATCCACCACATTTCACAAAATGTTTGTATGAAACATTCCTGTTTTATTACCAAAAATGTATAGGAATATGGTAACAAAGAAGAAAACTTCCCTACAAACTTTCTGGGACATTTTGGAAATGTGGTGCTCAGCATCATTGGCTCGACCAGCTTACCAGTTTATATCAATTTCGATGACGTGATCCAAATGTACAAAGTTTTTGATAATAGCTCTAGTAGTTATCTATCTATATATTGACAATTGACATAATTTTACATATATTAATAAAGCCAAAGGTTTGAACAGTCGCTGAAACCCATAAAAATAACTAATATGAGTTGCCTACTTACTTACTAAGAATAATAGGACGTAATTATGTAAAAGGGAACCAACCCACATTAATTTTTCATTCAAATTAACACTTAAGTCACAAGAAACAAAGTCAATCTTTAAAATGACAGATTCGTGTGGATTGGTTCCCTTTTGCAGAACTACATCTTAAAATAATGTTTACAAAATACCAGTCTCATTGCCTTAAAGAACATGTGTTTATTTTTATTTAATGATATTCTTTCCACGGTCATGGATATCAGTAACTGATTTATATCCTTAAATTAAAAGTTTTAATTTAATATTTGATATAGATAATGCCAGCGAATGCTAGGAGTTCTAAATCCTGTTGGCGACGAGCCAAACAAAACCATTGGATTTCCCACTCGTGATTATACTAAAATAATTGTGTTTTAACAATGACAATTTCTTTTTCAGGTACCATCAGCTGTCAAGGTACATTCTAGTAATTACTAGAACTATTAGAGTCAAATAAAGTGGAAGCTGAAAAGTTGTAGGTGAAATAGCTGGTAAATACACGTTTTTATTGATTCCATTAATAAATCAATTACATTTACAAAAAATAGAGGTTAAGTTAATCAATTTAATTTAATAATGGAACCATCCATTTAATCTATTTCTCTTCTATAATTTAACATTATGTATGCCCGTTCATTTTCGTATATGCCGAAATGAACGGAATGAAAAACCTCGGTGTAAAATTGTACATACGAAATGTATTTCCATTAATATACAATTATGTTACGTTTAATCTCGTGAAGCGGATTCCGTATTTAAGCTTAAACGGGCCTAAAAGGAAAACAGATTTATACAGAGATCCTACTATCAGCAATTAGCTTTCCCGTTATCGCCATTAAATTGTAATTTTATTCCAAAATCTGGAACATTCCTCGTCCCTTTTGCACTCTCCGTCAAAACAATCGGTGACAGAGAAGGAAATTGCCTCCAACCTACGTTACCCTTAGTAAATAAAGGGAAATTCTCGGCGTTTTTCTTAACTAAAATTACGATCAACAAAAACAAGGTAGGTACGGGTTGATTAAGTCGGAGTTAATACAAAAATACGCCTCATGACTTTCGGATTCCGAAGCCATGACTAGCAAGTTTAATTTTCAATCTGCTTTGTCCGGATGGAGGCAATTTGGCCGTTGGCACGCGGATCAAGGCTTTGTCATTTCGAAGATATTTAGGTTATTACAACGGTAATGTCAGTGAACCATTATTTAATTTATAATAAAATATATTCTAGAAAAATACATAGACCGTGTGGTGACAGCAGTGAGATTACATTTAAATGTAGATTAAAACGCTCGCGCAGCGCAGCGATGAACATTTTCCTCCTATTAATGCGTCCATGCGTATAGGTAATAAAGGAGTAAAGGGGGGGGGGTCTTTATCTTGCAGTGAACTGAGATAGGCTGATGATGTAAATGTATGTAGGTATGTGAGAAAAAAATATAGTAGCTAAATATGTACCTACTGCTTTCAGTTCAGCGAGCACATTTAACTATGCACTAACTAACTTTTACAACTTAAAATACCCTTTGTAATTTACAGTAGTAGCATTTTAGTAAATCATATTCATAAATTTGCATCCAAACCTTTTTAAACAACAATGATATCTAGCGCACAACATTTTAAAATAAGGCCTTTACGAATTCTCAGCCATATTACATTTCACGCATAATAATATGAAACCTCCCAAAACTACAAATGAAACCTCAACACAATTACCATATTCCACATAATAATAATAAATATGTTTTGCAGCAGAATTTGCAGCGAGTTTTCGTGTAAAATACTGCCTGGAATTATTTTCGTTTAAACCAGCGGATATGTGTCATAGAAATGCAATGAACTTGGGCTGTTTTAACACACACTTGAATAGTGTTGGAGCGAACATAAAATGTAAATGAGTGTTTTACGAAGGCGTTGTGAAAAAGTTTGAGAACAGTGTGCTTACCACGAGTTAACAAGTAATGTTTACGTTAGCGTTTACTGGATACGTAAAGGAGTCCATCACGCTTGCTCCAATACATCAGTGCTCTAGCGTGGTAGACGTATCGATCGAGAAACGCTAACGTAAACCTTACCAACTCATGGTACGGTATTTTGTGGCTTTTTCTTATTTTTTAAGGTGTTTTTCATAAATGATAACAGCTATAATATAAGCTATTTAAAACGTTTAATGTAATAAATATTATTTAATTTTACATGAAATGACAAAATTGCCGATAATTTAATTTATTCCATTAATTTGTCTTAAAAATCCTTTTGGATATCCTAAAGCAAAAAAATACAAAAAAATAAACTCAAAAAAATACAGAAAATAAATAAATAACTTGTGAATTTTTAAGTAACTTGGGGGAATTTAATTGTTAGTCGTTTATAGAGTTATAAAAACGTACGACTCATTTTTCACCCTGTATAAATTGTACAGTTTTGAAAATAAATATAAAAAAGTCTTCATTAATCGCTAAAATTCATGTTCTAATGCCATACCTACGTAATGTAAGCACATTATATATACTCGTATTTCCAAAATATTTATTTAAAAAAGGTCTTGACATGGGTTAATAAACCATTCATAAAATAAACCGTTTTCAATATTTTTGTAACGCAATAAAATTCGAAGCGACATTGTCAAAACATGGGACGGGATTCTATTTTGTCAGGCTATTGGTTCAGAAGCTAAAACAAACTGTTACTGACACAACACAATCAAATGGAGTCACCGTGTATTTGTGATACTTTCTGTTTGGTTGTGCTGATAAAAATCCAATTTAAAAGTGTTTCATCATCATCATCATCATATCTGCCGAAAGACGTCCACTGCTGAACATAGGCCTCCCCCAAAGATTGCCACAATGACCGGCCCTGCGCCACCCGCATCCAGCGGACTTCTGCGACCTTCACCACGTAATCAGTCCACCTTGTGGGGGGCCTACCCACGCTACGCCTTCCGGTACGTGGCCGCCACTCGAGAACCTTCCCGCCCCAACGGCCAATGTGCCCCACCCACTGTCACTTCAGTTTAGCGATTCGGAGAGCTATTTCGGTTACTTTGGTTCTGCTGCGGCTGGTCTCATTTTTAATCCGATCACGCAGAGAGACTCCTAGCATAGCCCTAAGTGTTTGTCAATTTTCATTGTCATGTACCTACAGGCCAAAAAATACGTAGGTACATTCCCGCTGCTAGTGAGCGTTAGACAACTGAATAAGCCGCTTATAGTTTTTTTTATATGGTTTTGTTTTAGAAGTAGTAGGTATGTAGTTCTAAGTACCTAGTATAATTGTGTATAGGTGCTAACCTATAAGTATGAACTAAATAAAACGACCCTTGTCTAAAACCCTCCTAGAGACCTTTTCTGAGTCCCTAAACCTCACAGGCAACGACAATGCACTTATTTTGGCCACTCTCCATTCTTTTATTGAAGATTGTTGATGGGCAGCAGCATCATCATAGTGAGATAGCGAACCCGATTGTCCAGCGTGGGATTATCGGACTACCTCATAATGTGTCCATAAGCATAGGTAAGGCACTGGTCTCACCGCGAGCTACTAAGCTATGAACTATCAGACACGCACTCCCGTATAAATAAAAGAGACACGGCGCGGCGATACTCGCCCAGCTATCAGCTATCACCGCCGGGCGAGTATAGCCGTGTCTGTTTTTTTTTACACGGGAGTGGGTATCTTTTCCTCGTGTTTATAGCTCATAGCTTAGTAGCTCGCGATGAGACCAGTGCCTTATGGGAAAAGCCTACGTCCAGCAGTACACTGAGTCGATATACTCATTCTACACGTTTTTTTTTCATTAAAGGCTTCAGAAGAAAAACATTGATATAAATGACTAGTCACTTACACTTGTGGACAAAAATTTAAATTAGGACAATCGCCTTAAATAACTAAAATCAAGCACTAAGGGCCTGTTCACACTAGCGATTCACTTGGGCGATTTAAAAGCGATTTCTATATAAAATTGCACGCGACGAATTGCGCGGCGAAACGCGAGCAATTATTGTATAGAAATCGCTTTAAAATCACCAAGTGAATCGCTAGTGTGAACAGGCCCTAAATGTGTGCTTGCCATAACAGAGGCGGTATCGAAAGGGAGGGAACGGAAAAAACGTCATAAGGACCATATAATTAATACATAGAGACATTAAAAGTACCTAGAGACAATACAGATAGGTTTGAGTTTGAGGAGATAACATATACTTGCAAAATCTGCAGCCAACTTTTCTTCTTTCTTCAATGGTGGGCGGCTAGAAGCCATAGGTCTATGTAGCCATACATCTATGTACACACTAGTTATGTAGATTGTAGACTAGATCAACACTGACTCATCGTGTAGGGTGAGCCCGCATCGCGAATTTGGGGCGCAAACAGTAACAACTACACTCATCAACGAAAGACATATGTTACTCAGAAATGTACGTATTTACGACGTTATAGAGGTGTACGTACGAAGTTTGTTTGTGTGTTTACTAAGCCTGTGCAATGCCAATCGATCGTTAACGAAGCAAATAGTGTATTACAAATATTACAATACGATACGATTGAGGTCTGATATAAATGAATAAGTATAAGTGTTTATAACCTAGTCCTACACACATCACATCACATCATCAGCCTATGTTAATCCACTGCTGGACGTAGGCCTCTCCTATTAACTATGCGTATAGACGCATTAGGAGGTAAATGCCCATAATCGCCACGCTGGGCAAGCGGATTGGCGATCGCAGTAATGTGTCCACTATGATGACGCTGCTGCCCATCATCAACCACATCTTTTGCCTGGCAATAAAAAAATAGACTTACGAAAAAACGAAATATTAAAAAAAAATTTACCCCTCATACAAAGTGAGTGATTAGTTAGAGTTCAATAGTATGGAAAAGTCAATTTTCCATGTACGCTTTCGATGTTGGTCCCATACTGAAAGTTCATCGTAATGGTTGGTAGACTCGGTTGGTAGCGGGATGGAACGTCGTCCCTTTCCACCCTGTAGGTATACCAACCAAAAATACTACCGAAGTTTACCAACGGCGGAGATGGGATTTGAACCCACGTTCCGTCCTCAGCTTTGGCGTCTGATGCCAAAACCACTCGGCCACTCGAAAAATAACTTAATATACTTATGTAGGTACATAGTAGTGTTACTAAAAAAAATACAACTTAAAAATATTTAATACGATAATTTGAGTTGTGCCACAAAATATGGTGATTAATGATTATTATTCAATACAATAAAATCGGTTCCATAGCATGTCGGGCCACTCTAAGTTTATCAAAACACTATTTATTATTGTGAGCTCCTATTTGTTTTAAATACCTATCCAAAGTTAAAAAACACAACCCACTTTGGCCAGCCAGTGGAAAAGCTTAAAAAGCCTTTACAAGTATTATATAATACTTAATTAAGTAAAGTAGCTAATTCAACAATATTATTAAACAATATCCTATTAGTGTAATACAATAGTCAATGGTGATTTCATTGTCAGCATGGCTTCAGGGCTAATTACGTCGAATTCCATCAAGAATTTCGTAATGGCATTAAACAAACAGGCTAACCCAAATAGCTCCAGAAATTCCACACTCATGCAAACTAAATGCACCTTTACAGGTCTTACATTTAAGGGTTATTATTGATACCTACTCCCTACTATCATCAATAACAATTATCTGATCATTCATGAGCTTTATGCTTATTGAAATAAGGGCCACAAATGGCGAGCTATTTCTGTTCGAGTTGGTACCAAAGAAGTATAAATCAAATCGTAAACATAGCCAATTAAAACAGTACTCCAATAAACATAAAGCTGAAAATGGCTTGGTTAACACCGCTGCATAACAGGATATGAACAGTCGCTGCTGGCGTCATATCCGGGGCCAAGACTACTTCCGGCGCCACGGCGAACCGGAAATGGGTCATGTTCCAAGATTTATGCGATTTGTATTATTTTAGCTAAAGGGTGTAAAAGATTTTCTGTGTTTTCTGTGCCAACAGTCCGGATTATAAATGTATAGTCCATTTCAAAAACGAAGCCCCAATGCCACTCGAAGCTTTTGTCATTTAATTGGTCCACTACAAATTGGCACGTGTGGTACACCGATGTATGCATAAAATATCACGCCACAAAAGGGCCTGGCCAGGTTTCTTTTGTTATCTTACGCCTTATGACTTTGTTAAGTGGGATCGGGCCTTCGTATTTGAAATGGACTTTACCTAGGTAGAGAGAGGTTTATGAGCACTGTCTCCTATTCAGATTTTATAAAGTAGATTTGATTTGATCTTGCTTCGATTGCAGTGTATCTCGACCAAAATTTCGACTCACTAATGAGTACGAAGTTGAAGTATTGAAAAAAATTTCGAGTTTTAATCAAGAGAACTTTGCTCGAAATAATTGTACAATAATGTGTTAAAAAAATTTAATAGGCTACCGATCCGAGGTCTTTTGCATATGGCTAAGAGAGTTGTCTGGCAACTGTCTTAAGAGACCGTGGGTATGGAAGGCGCAAATAAATCGTAAAATCAGCCGTTAACCCTTAACGGGCAAGACTCGAAAAAATCGTGGGTTCAAGCCTCAACGCCATTATATACCTAGTACGAAAAATTCTGTACAAGAAAAAAATACAAAAAGAAGTGCTATAGGGTGGTCGCTTTTTAGACCGGTGCCCTATAAAGGGTGGTTCTTGATTTGCTAGCAACTTTCAGACACCAGTTAGAGAAAAGGGCGGTCAGATGAAACGATTACTGTAGATTAGAAGTCATATACACTACACACATGTACTATAGCCACCCGAAAATCTGTTGCATAATTTTAAAGATTCAGCATACATAGGGACGGATAAACAGTGACAGTGACTTTGTTTTATACTATGTAGTGATATAATATCACTCAAAGAATATTTAGAAAAAGTAAATAAAAAGCGCAAAAACAGGCATCCATTTGTCACAATACCGTACACCTGTTTTTAATTAAAATGCTAATTATTTACCACCAACAAAAGAAAACATAAATATCAGCGAGCCACGAGGAAGCAATGCATATTTCACCCTCATTATTTCCGAATTAAAAGAATATTTTCGACAATATTTGCAAGTTAAAGGAACATTGTTAAATACGGTTTTTATCGGACGTCGAGGATCGAAATAGAACAGAGTTCTTGTTCAAAGAAAAAATATTAATATGGTAATTAAAATTAGGGATGCGGAAACATTGTCATTAGCCATATTTTTGTTTGGTAACGGAAAAGTGAAAAGTATTTAATGCACATAAGAATAAAATATTTTCCCATTATTTAAAAAATGCTGCATGAAAATTGCTGTAGAAGTTACGATGTGTGGTGATACCACCATCAGCCTATATTAGTCCACTGCTGGTTAAAGGACTCTCCTATTATCTATGCGTATACAGACGCATTAGGAGCTAAATTCCCATAATCGCCACGCTGGGCAAGCGGGTTGGCGATCGCAGTAGTGTATCCACTATGATGACGCTGCTGTCCATCATCAATCTGCGATAAATAAATGGACAATGACACTTCAATCCCTTAGTCGACTCTCTAAGTTGTCGTAACCCTTGGGAAGATTGGGGTGGTGACAAATGTATTCTAGTCCCATCACCACACGGCTAATCTGATGATTAGTATAACACTTCATATCCAGGTATTTGTTGGACATATTGAAATCCTAAACAATACACTTAGGTCACTAACACGAGATTAAACGGTTAGAAGTGTCAAAAATGTGTGGACTTTAAACCAGTTTAACCTGTGTAAATTGGTTAACCCAATAAAGGTTGAACACGCCAAAATTGAGGCATGTAAAATCGTTTATATCTATGGGGGAAAATGGAGGTATAGAAACTTTTAAAGCACCTTTTTGATCACAAGAACCTGCCCAAAAACATATAAAAAAATTGTTTTCGTATAATTATTCATTGTCAAAATGTCGAGCAAACAACACAAAAAACGCGAACGTACTTTGCACAAATACGTCAAAAATTCAACACTAAGATATAGAGATATCGCGAAAAGACTAAAATATCCCCGATCTGCGGTTTGTCGCGTATTAAAGAAGTTCCGTGAACACTTGACAATAGATAGAAAACCAGGAAGTGGAGGGTGCAGAGTCTGAAGAATTAAAAAAAGGAACGAGAGTATTATTAGGATTTTCGCCTCAAATCCTAAGATGTCTTCTCGTGATGTGGCCAAGAAAGTGAAGATGTCTCAGTCCTATGTTCAAAAAATAAAACGTAGGGCTGGACTAAGAAGTTTTAAAGCCCAGGCCGCACCAGATCGAAATTCGAAACAGAACTCATCCGCAAGGAAACGGTCACGAAAAATTTTTGAGAAATTCATTACGAAATTTACATGCGTTGTCATGGACGACGAAACATATGTAAAAGCTGATTTTAAACAAATACCTGGGCAAGAGTTTTATACCAGTCTAAGTCGAACAGATGCTCCTGAAGAATGTAAATTGAAAAAGTTTTCGAAATTCCCAAAAAATACCTTCTTTGGCAAGCAATATGCAGCTGTGGGAAAAGAAGTCGCTCGTTTATTACCACCGGGACAATAAACGGCGAAATTTATCAAAAAGAGTGTTTACAGAAACGTTTGCTGCCTCTTATAAGAAAGCACGACTCACCGCCGCTGTTTTGGTCAGATTTGGCCAGTTGTCACTACGCAAAACCAGTGATGGAATGGTAAAGCATAAGGAGGATTGAGTGGTACCAAAATTATGCAACCCGCCAAATAGTCCAGAACTGCGGCCTGTTGAAGAGTACTGGAGTATAATGAAGGGAATTTTAAAAAAGAAAGGCGGAGAAGTAAAATCAGTCCCCGAGCTATAAAAAATATGAACGTGGGCGTCAAAACGGTGTCCTAACGAGATGGTGCAAAGTCCTATGAGACGTATACGCAAGAAAGTTAGAAGTATGGCTTACGGTGTAGACAATAACTAAAATAGAAAATGTTATTTTAAACTACGTTAAATTTGTCATTGAACATGTGAAACATAATGTAGCCTTTCACTCTCAAATTTATTTTTTATGACTTTTTGTGTGCCTCAATTTTGGCGTGTTCAAGCTTTATTGTGCAAATTGGAACTCATTATTCTGGAATCAGTGCAAAGTGCAATGTATTCAAAGTGTTAATATTATTCACATACCTAGAGACCTTAGGTATTTCGTGTGTTCTAAGCTAATTTTCAATCAAAAATCGCGACTGTGTACCTTAAAACCACGGCTTAAGAATATACAGAAGCTCATTCTTGTCGAACAATGTAGGCAGAACCTTTGAATTTGTTCGGGTACTTATACCAGTCATCCAATTTGAATTCTAAGGCTCTTTGTCAGGAAAGCTAACAACGTTATAAATAGAAGCGTAAATAAGCAAAAATCTCAGCGAAATGTGTCGCAAAGGATAATTTACTGCCAACGAATAAGGCAATGGCGAAACATAAATCTGCGACTTCAAAGTTCTTACCATGATCAGGGTGTTTAGCCAAGATGCCAATCGCTAGCGCTTAGTAGCATAACGTAGTTTTCCCTCTCTGTCACTCTTTCATATTAGTGCAACAAAGACAGTTAGCTGCGATTAACGATGAAGCGCTAGCGATTGGCAACTTGGCTAAGCACCCAGGTTGCTTAGCCAAGTTGCCATTCGGCAAGCGCTAGCGATAAGGTGCTGAAGATCGCAGGAGTCCGCCGAATGCGCAGGACCGGTCATTGTGGCAATCTTTGGGGGAGGCCTATGTTCAGCAGTGGACCTCTTTCGGCTGATATGATCATGATGATGTGATAAGCGATATGATGAGTAATAAATACACGAGAATGACAGATTGGAACGAAAACTCACGTCACGTGACAGTTTCAATACATTATAATCACGTGTTTTTTTTTTCTTTCCGATCTGTCATTCTCATACATTTATTATTTGGTTTATCGCTTATTACACGCGATTTCCGAATGGCAACTTGGCTAGGCCTGAACTAGCCGTAACATGAGCAGCCGCCACGTTTTTAACGCTGACTTACTTTCTATTCGTCTTTTCGTATAGGTAATAGCGGAGATTTCTCCGTGTCACTCTTTTCTATTAGTGCTACAAAGACAGTTGCGTTTCATTTACGACTGGTCGTTTATTAATTATTTATTCGATACTTCCTACTGGCATTTTAGTGAGATTAACGGTTACATAAACTATTGTTGATAGTCCATATGATTCGTGATATTAGTATTACGGGGGTGACATAGTTTATTCGCTAAAACTCCCAAAATAAAAAATAGAATAAAAAAAAACTTCTGCTTATCCCGCTCATTTGGTTAAAGAAAAAGGGAGAAAGAAGTCAATACAGTTAGCTCACGTCTTAAACTCGTGGTAAGGACACAAGTTACGAATTATCCGAAGATTTCCAGTTTGTCTCGAGATAAACCGGCGTAAGGATTTCGGGAGTGTCACTCAAACTTTCTGACTCAAGATGCGATACAATTAATTGTTTATTAGGAACTGAGTTGGGAACATTGCTTGTAGGAGTTGTAGGGTGGTGGTGCAAGATAAGCCCCCTATATTTACTCGATGACTAGCGTTCTTTACGTTTAAATTAAAATGGAATTGATGGAGGTTCATGAACATATAAGCGGCTAATTCCCTTATGACAATAAGAATTATTTTTGTTTATCATTATTATCCTTTATTTATCTCTCTTTTTAAGTTAGGTTTTTTTTATAAAAATGTCTAAATAAGTATTTTTGTAATGTAATAAATTCTTTAATGCATGTTATTTTAATAATATGTATTATTATACTGTTTTGAAAAAATAAGTTCTTCTCAGGAACGGTGTAGGGTTAGAACCAGTAGTAGATTTTTTCGATTCTAAAATGCTTATTTAATAAGCTTACTTGAATAAGGAATAGTTCAAATTTGACTTTGACTATTCAAAACGTCTCCTAACTTAGCAAGCCGCTAAGTATTGTTTGTCCATTTCACTCTTATATACCTACATATTGGTAACGCCGAAAGGGACAAACAATACTTAGCGGCTTGCTAAGTTAGGACTTGTTTATGAATAAGTGGGTAAGTTTAGTACCTACCTTGCAACGCATTCGAATTTTATTATAACCTTCCCTAATTTCATATTGACAAAAGTTAACCTACCTGCCTGCCTACCTGCTCGTAGCCCCGCTGAGCTATTAACGAGAGCTACGCTGAGCAAGGATGATGGTTCATAACAATCACATTTCTCGCAAAGTATTCTCTCACGTCTGTAGTGGAATGTAGGTATCTATTTATATTGACTGAAACTTTCAAGATTATCAGTCATATTTTAAAGACAAACTGGTCTTAATCGTATAAACTTACGTTTAATTATTAGGTATATCCTAACGTTTCGGGCATGCCGTTACACGCGTGGTCGCAGACAGACTTTTTATTAAACGGTTTTTATTAACTTCACCGCGTATCAACTGTCGTCGATGCTTCAAATTTTGTGATCGATTTTACGACCACTTCTACTGCACCGAAATCAATAAAATTTGGAACTCTTATCAAGTCCCAATGACAATGCAATATTATAATATTTGTATCCTTGTATCCTCAAAGCCTGATGCTGCAGACGTACTGCTTACCTTAACCGAGAGTGTTAGACACGTGAAAATGAAAGTATAGCATGTTTGGCATAATCAAATACTAACAGCCTGATCTTGGCTTCCAACTCCTCACTCCTGATGCTGCAGTACTGCCTACAATAACCGCAAGGTTCATCTTTTATCGATATCTTGATTTTAAAGAAGTTCTTTAGATATTAAGTAGAAACATGCGAATTTAATACTAACATCCAACTCTGATACTCCAGTGTTACTGCCTGCCACAACCGCTAGGTTTAGCGATATGTAGATTTTGCAGTACTGCTTTAGATATTTGGTAGAAACATACGGATTTAATTATCATCATCATCATCATATCAGCTGAAAGACGTTCACGGGTGAATATAGGCCCCCCCAAAGATTGAAGGACCGGCCCTGTGCCACCCGCATCCAGCGACCTTCACCAGGTTACGAGTCCATCTTGTGGGGGGCCTACCCACGCTGCGAGCTGCGCCTTCCGGTACGTGACCGCCACTCGAGAACCTTACCGCCCCAACGGCCATCGGTTCCACGCAATCCACGCGCGACGAGCCCCGCCCACTTCTGTTTAGCGATTCGAAGAGCTATATCGGTTACTTTGGTTCTGCTGCGGATGATCTCATTTGTAATCCGAGCTCGCAGAGAGACTCTTAGCATAGGCCTCTCCATTGCCCTTTGGGTGACTTTGAGCCTTCTTATGAGGCCCATTGTAAGCGACCACGGTTTAGTACCGTATGTCATTGCTGCGGCCCTCCGGCTGATAGACTCATAGGGTGACAGCCTGACAGCGTGAGTGATTCGCGTAGGGCGAGCCGTCGCGCCTGCGTCCCTCCGGCTGATAGACTGACAGCGTGAATGGATCGCGTAGGGCAAGCCGTCGGGCCTGCGGCCCTCCAGCTGATAGAGTGACAGCGTGAGTGAATCGCGAAGGGCGAGCCGTCGGGCCTGCGGCCCTCCAGCTGATAGAGTGACAGTGTGAGTGGTTCGCGTAGGGCGAGCCGTCGGGCCTGCGGCCTTCCAGCTGATAGAGTGACAGCGTGAGTGGTTGACGTAGAGCGAGCCGTCGGGCCTGCGGCCCTCCAGCTGATAGAGTGTGAGTGAATCGCGTAGGGCGAGCCGTCGGGCCTGCGGCCCTCCAGCTGATAAAGTGACAGCGTGAGTGGATCGTATAGGGAGAGCCGTCGGGCCTGCGGCCCTCCAGCTGATAGAGTGACAGCGTGAGTAAATCGCGAAGGGCGAGCCGTCGGGCCTGCGGCCCTCCAGCTGATAGAGTGACAGCGTAAGTGGTTCGCGTAGGACGAGCCGTCGGGCCTGCGGCCCTCCAGCTGATAGAGTGACAGCGTGAGTGGTTCGCGTAGGGCGAGCCGTCGCGCCTGCGTCCCTCCGGCTGATAGACTGACAGCGTGAATGGATCGCGTAGGGCAAGCCGTCGGGCCTGCGGCCCTCCAGCTGATAGAGTGACAGCGTGAGTGAATCGCGAAGGGCGAGCCGTCGGGCCTGCGGCCCTCCAGCTGATAGAGTGACAGTATGAGTGGTTCGCGTAGGGCGAGCCGTCGGGCCTGCAGCCTTCCAGCTGATAGAGTGACAGCGTAAGTGGTTCGCGTAGGACGAGCCGTCGGGCCTGCGGCCCTCCAGCTGATAGAGTGACAGCGTGAGTGGTTCGCGTAGGGCGAGCCGTCGGGCCTGCGGCCCTCCAGCTGATAGAGTGACAGCGTGAGTAGTTCGCGTAGGGCGAGCCGTCGGGCCTGCGGCCCTCCAGCTGATAGAGTGACAGTATGAGTGGTTCGCGTAGGGCGAGCCGTCGGGCCTGCGGCCTTCCAGCTGATAGAGTGACAGCGTAAGTGGTTCGCGTAGGACGAGCCGTCGGGCCTGCGGCCCTCCAGCTGATAGAGTGACAGCGTGAGTGGTTCGCGTAGGGCGAGCCGTCGGGCCTGCGGCCCTCCAGCTGATAGAGTGACAGCGTGAGTAGTTCGCGTAGGGCGAGCCGTCGGGCCTGCGGCCCTCCAGCTGATAGAGTGACAGCGTGAGTGGTTCGCGAAGGGCGAGCCGTCGGGCCTGCGGCCCTCCAGTTGATAGTGACAGCGTGAGTGGTTGAAATTTTCAATAAACCAAATTGATTTATACATTCCTTATTGTCAGATCTCTGTTATCTAAGGTACTTATTGTATGAATAACACGTCCATTTGAGATACTTCGGGCATTCAACCTTACATTAACCACGCCGAGCCTTTGGTTTTTATTTGTCAATCGAGATATTAAATATAAAAAAATGGTGTCGGATTTCTAAAAATATCTATTCAGCAGGGATTCGCCTGCCGTTACACAAAATAATGTCCATTACGTTTACATATGTGTCGTGATTCGTGATGAAAGCGCGAGAGTATAAACGCTACTTAGCATGCATAATTGTATTACATATTGCAAACAACATCGGTATAGTATCGAAAATTAACTTCACAATGGCACTAAAAACTTGAAAATAAAATAAGTAAAAAAAGTTTTAAGTTAAACGGTTTTTATTGCACCAAAAACTAGAAAATAAAAATTTGTTATAACTAACCGTAGATGCAACTTTCTGTAGATTACTCACGTGAAACTATTATCACTGTAGTTTTCCCAAGTCGGATGCTGAAAGCCACGTTTAGCGTCTATGTCAGTGGATAAAGCGTTACCTAATCGGAAACTTTTACTAAACTAAAATAAAAACGTGGGGCGTTATTATGAAGAAAGAAACATACAAGTTCAAAATATGTAATTGTAGCTGTAATTTTGCAATTAATCATCCATCTGTTCCATAACTTCCACAGAGGTAAATAACTTTTATCAAGGCCAGAACAAAACTTATTACTCTATTGCTGTCTTGATTTCTATGTGTGTTCTTAAATTACTATCGTGACTTAATCATAATTGCGTACGCCCCACGTTTTTATTTCAGTTTGATAAAAGTTTCCGATTAGGTAACGCTTAATCCACTGACATAGAGGCTAAACGTGGCTTTCAGCATCCGACTTGGGAAAACTACAGTGATAATAGTTTCACGTGAGTAATCTACAGAAAGTTGCATCTACGGTTAGTTATAACAAATTTTTATTTTCTAGTTTTTGGTGCAATAAAAACCGTTTAACTTAAAACTTTTTTTACTTATTTTATTAAAATATAGGTATCTAGGTATTTATTTCCTTTTCAGCTGCCATTCAATTAATTCCACATGTGATGTGGTCTATATTGTATCCAATGAGGAGTATATTTTTTGAGAATTTGACAGTAATGAATAAAAATTGGCCAAGTTTCATACGTTCGGCATATTATAAGGACAGTATAGTTAATGTAAAAGGATCCAACATCTGAAATTTGTCACTGAGATTAGATTAATGATGATAATATTGATAATCCAATGAATTAGGTACTGTTTTGTGTAAATAGATGACTACTTTAAAGCTCAGTCAGGCACGCGCGTTTTTAGAGCCTGTTAGCTTGTTCCTTTAATCTATCAATGGATTACCTTCCTACGAAGCTGGAGGTTCCGGGTTCGAATCCCGGCGAGGGCATTATTTGTGTATTTATTTATCACAAATATTTGTTCCTTGGTCATTACTGTCTATGTATATAAATACCTAGTAATTGAGCTTACCGTGGGACTATGTCGATTTGTGTAAGATTTCAAAAGAAATTATTTATTTATGAGGCAAATGTGATGAACTTAACGTCGTAACAGAACTTATATCAAACCCTGATTACGAAGAAAATAATCTTACGGCTTCTAAGAACATAATCTTACGACTTCTTTCGGCGTTCCTCGTCCAGCGTAATCAGATGTACAAAAGAGTTCAAGATGACTCCGCATCGATTGGTCGCACGCGGCGCCCCCGCCATTTGCGCAGGGCTCCGTTGTTATCGCTTCGTCGACTACCGCCTCAATACAACCAGTGGCCTATCTAGGTATACCTACCACATAACTTTACAAACGTACAATTCTACAAAATTGACATATTTTTGTATCGAAATTTATACAATTTAGTAGAATTTTACGCTTGTAATATTTGGTGGGATAGGCCACTATAGGATATATGATACTATTCGGCAATCGTATGCGATAAGTGAGTAGTATGACAGGTTGGAATAAAAATCACGTGACTATTATGTATGGAAGTTGTCTCGTGATTTTTCGTTCCAATCTGTCAATCTCATACAAATTGATTACTCATCGCTTATCGCCAGAGATCTGATTTTTGTGCGACATCTCATACTAAATGTCATCGAAATTACGTAAGTCACTAAGAATGTCGCAAATCCATCCGATCTCTGCTTATCGCATAGGTCTCTGCCGAATGGAGATTTGGTTAGGCTAGATCTGTAGGCTTATGATGGTACCGCGTCTAATCGTTTATCGTCGATCCAGTCACGTTCTAACAAGTATATAAGTGCGAAAGTGACGCGTAGCACGATAAATAGATTAAACGGGACCATCAAAAGCTACCAGCAGTAGAATTAATACATTTTGGGATGTAACCTTCTCACCATGCCATTGTTTAAATACGAGAACATGTAAACAATATTTAATATTTATTAACATAAGAAGACGTGGTATATTGGAAATTTTGGTGGTATCCTTACTTCAAATATCAGCAACGGAAGGAAAAAGTACTGACGTGAGTTTATCTCAAAACTCATAAAGGCAAACGTTATGTACAGTCGAAGACAAAATAAGGTGTACACAAAAATGTTCAAAAATATGTCCCAGTGCACTCTAATTCTGTGTAATAAGAACGTCGTAACATAAGTATTTATGAGCGGATTCTTTCCATACTTATTTTTGCACTTGACTGTACATGATGGTTATATATTATTTTAATTATGTTACTTTAAATTTCCATGGATCATATCGAATGTCACTACCCATTCATAAGATTGATGATGACACAAAGTAAGAGTGATTTTTAACCATTTAATAGATAATATGTACAAGGATTGTGAGTCGAAAACTCGGTACACAAGTGCAATAGAAGCACAGCTGCGGCGCTAGGGAAAGAAGTTTGGTCGCACGTTTGTGTAAGGGCTTATGGCGTTCTGATTGAAACGATTACGGTGCGTGACTTACTTGGCGAAAAATAATGAAAATACGCCTCTGGTGCTACTTCAATACTCTGGGATGCCACGGGTAAGAAGAAAAGGTGGTCACCTACGCTTAATTATTTATTTTATCTTTATTGCACAAAAGAAAACTTTAATGTACAAAAGGCGAACTTAATGACAAAAGGCATTCTTTACCAGTCAACCATAAGGCAAAGCAGAGAAGTTCTGGGCGGTGTGATATACAAGATTACTTACTACATTTATGAAAGTACCCTACGCCCACGACACAAATAATTATAAGTACCTACTTACTAAAATAATAAATAATAATAAAATATACTAAGTAATTATTCCCCCTTTTCAAGATTAAATAATCAGTTAAAATGGCAATCAATGTAATGTTTTTTTTATTAAATTTAACTATCAGCATGTTAATACAAAACCAATATTATATGTGGAAGGTGAACCTGTCTGGCAGAGTAAAGCACCCTTACACCTCCCATACCATACCATAATAGTTTCAGGTCAAATGTTGATTGATTTAGGTAATTTCATCATCATCATGTCAGCCGAAAGACGTCCACTGCTGAACATAGGCCTCCCCCAAGATTGCCACAATGACCGGACTCCTGCGACCTTCACCAGGTCATCGGTCCACCTTGTGGGGGGCCTACCCACGCTACGCCTTCCGGTACGTGGCCGCCACTCAAGAACCTTCCCGCCCCAACGGCCATCGGTTCTACGCGTAATGTGCCCCGCCCACTGCCACTTCAGTTTAGCTTCGGAGAGCTATTTCGGTTACTTTGGTTCTGCTGCGGATGATCTCATTTTTAATCCGATCACGCAGAGAGACAATGTAATTTAGCATTACCTAATTTATTCGTTATGATTGCACCCATATAATATTCTCGAGATCGCAGTCTAGCACATAAACAGACGTCGTAAATCTCAGACTTAATCAGAAGTTCCAGTCGTTCGTCCCTAATTAGGCAAGATGGATGGACGGCCTTAGTCTTTATTCCCGACAGTCTGTGGAATAAACGCAAAAAATGAAGTTTACTTATAGCTACAGATCTGGCTAATTGAACAGTGGAAATCATTTTATTAAGCATACATTAAATCACACATAATTAATATTTTCTTCGGTTACCGCGAGGATTACTCATGAAATAAAACTATGAAAACGGATAAACTCGACGCGAGTTTATCCGTTTTCATAGTTTTATTTCACACATAATTAAGTTAACAGTATTGAAAATAATCAATAATACAAAAAATATAAACGTATAAATTAAAGGAACCTACAAATAAAAAATCTCTCCCAAATCGCTGCCAATGGGCAGTGTGCCCAGAAGGCTGGCAGCATTGCCACGTTGTATGGCAATGCTTATTCGCTGAGCAGAGGGATAGAAAAATATGATATTTTTGGGTAAAAATATGATCTACTAAATCTACTTACGTACCAATCTTCAGCTACTTTCACCCTAGTAGATGGCGCGCATCTGCCATTTCTATAATAGGTACCTATAATAATTCTAATTTAAATATGTTGTTTAATTTTGCCATGTTTAAGTTTTCCTAGTGCCCTTAGGTGCTAAGTAATTTGGCAATTGTAGGTTTCGATTCTGGAGTCAGCAAGAAACTTGTTTAACCACAAATTATTCACAAACCAACCACCCAGGCCCTGTCGTTTAGAAGCTACGAGAATTTTAATACAGAAAACAAGCCCTACAAATTACAGACAAGTCCTAAGTTAAGCAACATTAATAAACACGGCTCGGAGAACCGCCTGGAGACACATGCCACAACCTTGTTTGAAGCAGTAACTTGACTACCTACTTTCGAACGTTCCTCTTTTGATCTTTGACTGTATATCTTCGGGCACGTACAATTCATGTTCTATGTGGCAAGTCATTAGTTAAGAGTTTAGAGTAAAGTATGTAGTTACAATCGAATTCATAATTTACTTTGTCAGCCTCCGTAGCCTAGTTGGTAGTGACCCTGCCTACGAAGCTGGAGGTTCCGGGTTCGAATCCCGGCGAGGGCATTATTTGTGTATTTATTTATCACAAATATTTGTTCCTTGGTCATGGCTGTCTATGTATTTAAGTACCTATATGTATCTATCTTATTATATATATCGTCGCCTGGTACCTACACCACAAGCCTTAATTGAGCTTACCGTGGGACTAGGTCGATTTGCGTAAAGATGTCCAAAAATATTTATTATTATTATATTTATTTATAAGGTCAAGAAATGTGCATATACATGATCATATTGTTCATGAACTCTACTGTAAGTATGTACATAAATAGAGCGTTTATATTAGGTACGATACCACACCATTGCTGACTACAAGCCAAATGGGACAACGAAACAATTTGCCGCAAATATCAGTGTTAGTACAGTCGAGGAAATTGAATGTTTAGCACTTTGCGGTTCAAGTTAATTTAGTTGTGTTATATGTACTAAGCTAAACTAAGCTAAAAGTACTCATGTTAGGTTCATAAGTTGTACAGATGTGATTCTAATTCATGAACAAATGTTAAAATGTAACCCTCACCTTGATATGTAGCTGTGAACAACGTCTACCAAGGCATTGCATCACGATGTTAATGCAGAGCGGTACGTGACTTTTCATGTATGTATATATGTAACAAAAATAGTGGAGATCTGCTTAAGGGCCTCTACAGTATCCTAATAAAATTAGGAAAATATGAAGATATAAAAAAATCTAGACAAAAAGGTATTTTCTGAAGTGTTGAATATCTTTTTTCCTCACACATCACAGTGATGATAGGCTAAGTGACTAGCTAGCTTTCTGACGAAAAGGAGTATTTTTATCTAAGTAGAAAGATGACTCGTAGACGCTCTGCACGTTGAAGAAGAATACCCAGATACATGTTTACACAAATTTTAACAAAACCAGAGATGACAGTAAAGTTGTCGTCCCCATACTATGTACCTACACGTGTAAGTCTTATTACTGTTGTATCCATACTATGTGCAGTGCTCGAGCACCGCGATAATCCCTAAAACTTACTGCTCACTCGCGATACTACAGGCTTCGGGGAAATCTTGTAGGCGGTAGTCGTGTACTAAACGCTTTAGTACAATCCCAGCTACGATACGACGCAAGCCACTTGCGGTTTACGACGTCATTAACTCTGAGGGAATGAAATGCATCGAATGTATTATTAAAGCTTCCAACTGACATTACATTACCAATGTACGTGTACGTAGTTAGCTACGTTCAATAACGCTTACTCTCGGATACTAGTGTCATATTACTAAGGTCAATGCGGGTAAGACCGTCTATCAGGAAAGTCCGGCTACCAACTGATTTCCGACCCTAATTGAACAGTATAAGATGCATATAACGGACTGTCTCAAAATAAAATATGCCGGACTTAGCCGCACTGACCTTATGGAGTTTTGACAGTAGGTACTACCCGAGAGTAAGCGAATAAAAGTTTGGTCAAATCGATCTTAAGAAGAGTTATGACCTAAGTGTAGGTAAACATTGACCCCCTTGATTGAGGCCTTCATATACTGTGTTCCATATCTGAATTTAGTCTATACCGAGGGGCCGCACATAGTGTGCCACTAAGAGGGATAGACATTCACTTACTACTAAGAAGAAAGTGCCACACAGGCACTTAGTGACGTATTCAACGCATTTGTCTGGCACTTACATTTAGCATCTAATGCACACACATACAAAAAATAGTGGCACAGTGATAAGGACGGACGATTATCGTTCCTTTTCACTTCCACTAGTAAAAAGTTTCATAAGACCATCCCTTTCGTTCTTGCTATTATTATAACGTTGTCAAATCCATATTAATCCTACATTCATGGTCTATACTCTGCCGCCGCTATGAAGTCAAACGTGACAGCTGTCAGTTTCATAGATTATCTGTCAACAATATCACTTTTTGACACATAATGTATGGGTACAGGATTGACTTCATAGCGGCGGCCAAGTATAGTCACTAATCAGAAGAAGCTACGAGAGCTACGAGACCATTATGTATTCATGCAGCCTCCCAAAAACTAAAAATTTCAAACTATTCACGGGCTACTCAACCCTAGTCGTTATATTTTTTCGTATACATAAAAGGCATGTGGTAAAGGCCTTGCCTTTACGTCAATAAATAATAATGCGTATTTTTACAACTGCCCCAGGGTTTCCTAAATTGGTTAAGGGCTAAAGCGGGGTTCAAATTGATTCAGAAACTTTGTTTGAAATATTAAGGAAATTGTAAAGGAATCCCTAGACGCTGGGGTGCAGTTTCCCTTGAAAAACGAGGGCTGTATTTTCAGACTGTGCCTGTGTTGAATAAAATAGCGTTTACGTAATGTGGGGGCTGTAAATAACAGCCCACGTACCGGTAGTTTAATTATAGCTGGGTTAGGTTAGGCAAGTTTCTCGTTGCATTGTGATTCAGTCATTTTCTCACCATAGATAAACAAATGACGAATTTTATCAAATCACTAACAAACATAAACACACTGTCTAGTCCGATATGTCTCGTTGGTCGTTACAAACTCTGAAAAAGCTATGCATGTGTAAGTAATCTTCCCAACCTATTCTATGCTTTAGGGTAGTTCTATGCGATTATACTGTCGCACCAATCAAGTCATTACCATTCCCAAATTATTGACGAGCTGTGTATAAATAGTGGAGTCATTTTCGGTTATCTTGTAGCAGACGCATGTTTGTCTGATATCCTGGCATAATAGTCTCGTTTGCTTTTATAAAACGGAAAATAAAGTGGTGATGGTAATGAACAATAAAAACGCATAAAAAAATCGCATAGAAACACCCTTTAAAGAATGTAAAATCGAGCCCTTTGTATGCATATAGTGCTAGTATTACTATTACACAAAGAACAAGATAGTATCTTACCTTTCCTTAAGGCCGTAGCATAATAACCCCTCACAATATGTCAGAGTGGCTGCAGCCGTGACAAATCACCTCTACGTCGAACACACAGTGTAAGTATTATGAACAGTATAGTACTGGAATAAAAATTGTATGTGTGTTAATCTAATGACAAAATCAAATTCAATCAGATTAATAACTTAAATTTTATAATGACACACATTACCTACCTAATAATCTTTATAAGGTATTTATCCGTGGTCCTGCTATATCAAAGTTATTTTCACTGTGCCATTTCAGCAGAGAAATTAGTAACTTTTTATTTATTGTCCCATTTCGACCTTTGACATGACATCTATTATCGTATAATAATATGTGCTCTAATCTAAAAACAGCAAATAATATACACAGGGACAGTTTTTTTATATAATGCAATGTCACTGATTCACTGGCCATTTTAAATTTTACAATCTTATTTTTAATATTGTAGCAATAAAACAGTGCCGCAGTTTACACCTAACAGCTTTGCTCAAGAATAATAGCAGTATTTTTTACTGTTCTGCAAACACAGGCGCATGACAAAAGAATGTGAAGTTCGGTGTAAAATGTGAGCTATTTTAATACAAGTCCCACTCGGTCATTTATCGTAAGAATGGAAACTACTTGTAACGTTATACACATTAAGTAACTATGTTTAACGTCCCTAACCTTTTCAACGCCAAGAAGCACTTAAGTGGTCGGGTATAGTCATGCCTACCACGCCAGCAGCCACTAAAGTGGTCATCGATTATTCTGGCAAAGTACTGTTTTGCTGACAGATACCTAAGGTTGATTTTCGTTGTTACTTAGTAGAGATACAAGCGTGTATGTCATATTTTGATGCGAAGGAGAAGGCGTTACACATTTGAGGTAAGTATTAAAAAGGCAGAAAAAAAACATTATACTGTCGGAACAACTTGTATTGCGGGAAACCTTACAACTGAAGGGTGGTGATGGCGGGGTGAACGCACTCCCAGTACAATAGCCTGTCTTAAGCGGGTGAAATCAATTAAGGATGCTGTCGCACGCTCTTGTTTCGAGGTGTTGAGTATGTCCATCTTTCATTCACGCGAGCTGACATTCGAGAGTTAACTTGAGTTCATTAATAATTTAGGCGGAAAATGACTTAATTTGAGGGCTTTATAAAAAGTTTAAGTAAGTTCAGTTTTTTTAGGGTATGGAATGGTTTTGTCACCTTGACTGTTGAAATAGGAAGAGCCTTATCTTTTTACGTGCTACTAGTTTGAGAGTTTTATCCTCCTAGAAAAGCGGTGATCCGATTCAGGTTTTACAAATTTAGTTTTTTTTATGGTCTTTATTTTCAAAACTGTACAATTTGTATACATAAATAAAATCTAACTAACCTAACCTGTATCGATTGGCCCTTGTGGCATTGCACCGAGGATGCTGGTGGCATTTCCTCGCTGTATCGCCATAATGATGCGTTGTGCGAGGAAGTCGCCAGCTCTTCGGCCTTATATAATAATTATATTTTGATACGAATACAAAATGTATTCATCATATTACTATTCATCTATTTGTTACTATTGCCATGAAGATTCAGGAGACTCGCATGTCTTTCAGCTAATTTTATAACTACAGTCTATAGTTTAATCCCAGAAGACTTAACAATTACCAACTCCACTATTCGAAGTATAAAATACACGTTTATACCAATCACATTTACGAGTACCGTAAAACTACCCAACTATAGTCCAAAAGCTCCCAACTATGGTCCAAAACTAAGTCAAATATCTTCGATTTAATGTATTTAGGTATTATATTATTCATGTAGTTGTTACACAAAGTCTCTTCATTAATGATTAAAAAACTTAGATAAAACCAAAATAAAAGATTTCCATTGATGCTTAATTACGAATTCAACTTGTGGACCATATGTATGGTTGTATGGTTTTAGTAACCAATTGTAACCTTAGGAAAATAAGGAACTATGTAAAAGAAGTGTTATAGATTTGTTGAGTATACATAATTATACTTATAGGCACCTATTACCGACCTTGCAAAGGGCAGATCCCTACTTTTAAATAATAAAGGAGACCTAGCCCTAGCCTGTAAGGAATGGGGGCAATTACGACTGGCAATTAGTCGACGACAGGCAAACCTGACGCTGCTGGGTTACTAGAAAAATACATTTAGTAAGTAGCCTTTTTAGGTCGGGAAATTGGATATTGTCGGCCGAGTGTGATAAAAACGGACGAGAGTAGGTATGAGCGAGGAGATTTAATAATACGAGACGGGCACTTTAGACGTACAATTTTTCGCATAGATATACACGATTGATATGTTTTATTTTTAGAAAGAATTTACCAGGCAACAGTTGCGATTCAAAGAAATTGGCACTTACTATAATATAACATGTTTGTCAGCCTCCGTAGCCTAGTTGGTAATAGTGACCTTGCCTACAAAGCTGGAGTTCAAATCCCGGCGAGGTTATTTTTTGTGTATTTATTTATTTATCACAAATATTTGTTCCTTGGTCATGGCTGTGTATGTATCTATGTATCTTTTCTGTGTTTCTATCTATTGTATATGTCGTCGCTTTTGGTATCCACATCTGGGACTCGGTCGATTTGTGTAAGTGTCAGTAATTTGTCCCATGATATTTATTATTATAATAATAATAATAAAACTCTTTATTGTTGCACTACTTACAAACATATACAAAGCAGCAGAAATACATTCATTTTAAATAAGTAGGTAACAACAGGCGGACTTATCGCTAAAGAGCGATCTCTTCCAGACAACCTTTGGATAGTGAAATGGTCAAGAGAAACTGTAATGGGCAGTGCAAACAAACAAAGGAACAATTAAATTTGTACATTTCATAAATAAAATACATAGACTACTCACTGTACATATTACCTTCATAACACAAAAGCAAATAACTACTAGCAAAGACTACGACAAATTTACGGTAAGGACAGATAATGTACTTTCAGGCGCTTTTTAAATATTGGCAGGGATTGAGCCCGCCTTATATCAATGGGCATAGCATTCCACATCCTAACGGACTGAAAACTAAAAGATTTATTAAAGAACTTACTAGACGATCGGGGAGGAGCAAGAAGATGGTTTTGAGAGCACCTTAAGGAAGAGAGGAAACTAAACCGCTCCTTAAGGTAGCCAGGGGAATACCCCTGGCCCCCTAATAAGGAATAAAAAGAATACTATAAAGAAGAGAAAGGATATGGATATTACGTCTAAAACGGATTGGCAACCACTTGAGCTGCGAGCGGAAAACAGAGACATGATCGAATTTTCGTAAACCAAATATAAACCTAATACAGACGTTCTGAAGCCGATCGAGCTTGTTTAACTGCTCCTCGGATATGTCAAGAAAAGAAACGTCCAACCAAAATGGGAAGGAGAAGGGATTGAGCCAGCGCAATTTTAGTGGCGAGTGGTAGAAAGTTACGGATTCTCCTTAAATAACCCACTGCAGCAAAAATCTTACGGCTGATCTCATTTAGTTGCGGAACCGAACTAAATGAGAAAGAAAGACTACTACAGAAAGGGAACTATCTATAATTACTCCCAGATTCTTAACTTGGTGTGAGTATGGGACCTGAACACCGTCGAAATATATTGGTGGCAATGATTCAAAGTCCACTTTTGCCAAGTTTCTAGAACTACCAATTATGATAGCATGAGATTTTAAGGGATTAACTTTAATTCCGTAACAAGAACTCCATTGCTGAATACGTACGAGATCACTGTTGGTAAAATTAATCTGGGAAGGCAGGTCAGCGACGTAGCATTGGGAATAAATTTGGAGATCGTCGGCATACAAATGATAAGAAGAAAGGAGATTACGGGTAATAGAATATATAAAGATAGAAATTAAATATTATTGTTAACATCTATGTAAAACCTTACCTACTTTTATGGCAATTCAATGTATGATTAACTTTATGTGTAATTGACAATTATGCAAGCCAATGCAACTACAAACTCCTGTGGTTTGCCGACTGTGTCTCAGAATTTGAACTAGATACCGACCATGCCAATTAGGGTACATGTCCTTCGACGAGTACATGATCGATGGAGACCACAGACCGCTGTGTTGTGGGCGAGTGGCGTCGGAGTAAAATGACTTAAGGCTATAACACACGGGCTATTTTTTACCCGTATCCTGTACCTACAGGAGATTTTCTCGAACGTCGTAGTTACAATAAACTTTGAATAATAACGTTCACATGGATCCCGCATACCGTATTCGAGAATGCGTGAGAACGGCACTATACAATAGTTATTTGTTATACAAGGGTGCAAAGTTGTATTTTAGCAGCGAGTATGAAATTGAAACGACCAAGCGAAAGGATTCTATTTTTATGCGTGTTCGAGTCGGTAAATAAAGATTATAACCTATAATATTCATTGACAATGACAATGTTGACGTTGACATTTTCTGCGTTTTGTGATTGCATCTAGTCATCTTATCATCATTCAATAAAACAATTGTTACTTATGGAATTTTAGGATTTATGTGTTAAAATCATCATATTATATAAAGGTTTGTATTTTACACTAAATTCTCAAACACATTATTTAATTATCATTAATATGGAACGATTTCCATGAGCATTTTACGTTTTGTTATCTGTTAAACGAATGCTACTCCGCGCTACGCTCCAAGGTTATTGTTATTACTTTGCAACACAAGTGAATAATATGCGTTTTTACACGTTCGTATTAAAGGATAAACGAGCGCTTTACGAGCTTGTGAGGGGAAAGTCTATTGTCACTACGACGTTCGTGAAAATCTCGAATACGGTAGGTAGGTATACGGGAAAAAAATACCCCGTATGAATCTAGCCTTAGTGCACCACTTTCTACTGCATTCTACTATTTAAGTAGATATAATTGACTTTGCGAGCACAAAGCAGAGGTACAAGATGGCTGTAATTTGAATCATTCCTTAAAAAGTCACTTTCAAGATTATTTGCAAATATTTACCAAACTAAAGCACCTGGTTAAGATGTCGAACATCTGTTATTAGGTAGGTACCTACTCAATTTTAAAATTAGCCGTGTTACAATATTGCAGAAGTACGGCATCATTTCCACCTAAAAATCTAAAGCCTAAAAAAGTTCACACATTTAGATAGTCAAATATTTTTCTGGTAGGTTGCCAAAGACTTTTTATCTTATCTACTCAATATCAACTTAACAGTGTTAAGGCTTTAAAGCTAAAAATGTTAAACAATAAGATCAAAATGTTAATCGCAGCATTTCCGGTAGAGTTCATAGCGGGTCAATAGGAAGATTGTTCGCTTGTCAATCACTTCTTCTCAGCTGGACGAATAATTTATTTTGAATCATAAATAATTCTCGTTATTTTCAGAAACCCTTAGCACACAAATCAAATTATTTATTAACTAAATATTTTGAATTATAAAATATTAGATGTCATATGAGCCGTGTGGTGACGGCAGTAAGAATACATTTGTCACCACCCCAACTCCTTCTGCGGGTGTCGTAAGAGTCGACTAAGGGATTGAAGTGTCGCTGACCATTATTTGATAAAAGATTGATGATGGGCAGCAGCGTCATCATAGGGGAAACATTACTGCGATCGCCAATCCGCTTGCCCAGCGTGGCAATTGTGGGCATTTACCTTCTATATAATGCGTCTATACGCATAGTTAATAAGAAAGGCCTACATCCAGCAGTGGACTATCATAGGCTGAAGATGTTGATGATGAGATGTCATATACCAAAGAAAAACGACCAAGATCACCTAACGTTCGGACGTGGGTTCGATCCCCACCTCGGGGTGGGGATCAAACCCACGTGCTCAGCTTTCGCGGCTGATGGTCTTAAGGACCGAGTGCTGTTAATGTAAAAAACCTAAATAAAATTGCTATGCCTTTTAAGGAAACAAATGATGACGTCTTAGACATTCAATATACTTACTGCCGTTAGACGTGGTGTCTCATTCCAGTCATCCCTCTTGTCCCTCTGGCATTGAATTCACTAAACTCATCAATCAGTGTAACCGACGATCGTATAGAGTAGTGAATTTCTCGCCCAATTTGAAACTGGCACAAGATTAAATAATTGTGTGGAAAGTTGGGATTCTCTTACGATTTTTTTTTATTTTTTATTCAATAACAATCAATTACACTTACAATAAACTTAACTAACTAACAACTAAAAGCCTAAATCTAAATAAGGACCCTGTGGCATAGTGCCAAGATGCTGGCAACGTTTCCCCGCTGAATCGCGATGCTTATTCGCTGTGCGAGGAAACTGCCAGCCCTCCTGTCCCCCGTAACGTCGACCAAACGTTTGGCTAAATCATTGAATAAAGCCTGGGCTGCCGGGCCCCAAGGGCCGAGGGTCTCGACGCCAAAGGCAACAAAATTGTAACTGGCATCGAGACCCCCGTATTTTAAGAGCCTCGGCCGCCTCGGCCGCCGCCCCAGCCTTAGTCACAGTCCCGTGGAGGTGGGAAGGCGCCAGGGTGTCTACACACGTCGCATCCCACACTAGCACCCGCCCCGCCCTCCACGGAATCAGCGACATGCCATCGGGCCTCTTGCCATCGGCTCTGGCTATACCGACCGGCTCGAGTACTGCCGGCACGTTGACGGTGGCAAGAGACCGACGGATTATGTCGTTTAGCGCAGCATGCCGTGATAAGCGTCCCGCGCTACGCTGACAAGACAGACCATGATGCCCTTGTTGGTCGACGCTACTGCCACAGTAACACACATGCGGTGCGCACATGGAGACCCCCAAACGCAACCCAGCTGCCAGCCGAAGAGTGTTACCATCGAGATGGGTACCTGAATTGGGTGAGGGATACGCATTAAGCCAATGACCCGCTTCTCTGCAACCCACGGCAAGCAGCCGAGCTCGATCCGCCCCCGCACTATCTCCCAAAATAAGGTCGTATGTTTGTTTTGCCAGAACATCATCCCAAGTCCTTTGCGATTTTCGGTTATCCGGAAGATCTTGACCAGGACAAGCAGTCAGCCAAGCGTTTCTAGCCTCAGTCAAGCCCGGGATCTCGTAGTTTGAAGGAGAAGCCCTCAATATTTTACCTACGAGGTCGTACGAGCTGTGAACTGAAGATAGAAACGCCGGAAGTGACACGTCGGAAACTTTGCGTAAGCCAAGCCCGCCATACCGAACGGGAAGGGACGCCTGCAGCCAAGATCGTTCATTGAGCTTCAAATTTAGGACCTGCTCCAGATTTAACTGTACCAAGGAGTCTATAGGCTCCAACAAATTTAGGTGTTTCCAAAACGGGCTGCAGCGAAGCATGTAAGTCAATTTAGGGATCTTACGATTTATATTATAAACTGTAGCGGCCCGACTTGGCTTCGCACGGGTGCTAAAATTCTCCTCTTGAACAACTCTATTTATTAGAAAACCGCTTCAAAATCAGTTGCACAGCACAGTTTTAAAGATTTAAGGATACATAGGAACGGACAGTCAGCGACAGCGATTTATTTTATACTATGTAGTCATAATATTATGAATGCAAGCTACGCCATACTCGGGTCATTGTCAGTCGGAAAGCAATAGTTGTCCCCTCGATGGCGAAAAGTTAGTCGCTTGTTTATCTAAATCTATGTTATTATTTTATTACAGGGTTACTGACCGGGGAACCTAGTTGTTCCGTTATTTGTTTCATCCCAAAATTAGTAGATACACGACTTTAGATATGTCTACGAAAAGACGATAACCTTAATCAGCTGTCAATGACTTTATTGTCTTTAACACATATTGTGAAACATGTTTATAGCTATATCTTTACTTTAATACGAATAAATACCAGTAATGTTTTATGAACTCAAGTTTTAAGTTAGCAATGAAAGATTTATTTATTCATAAAGATTTCAGGTTTGTTTACTGTTTTTTTCGTTTTCCACTGGCGCACGGAATAGTTGTCACAATCTGTATCTACCCTCAAAGTCCCCGAAAATGACACTCATTTTGTATGGCGGCAGGTCGGTTTATAATGCTGCATTAAGTTGCTTGACGGACGACCGCCAGGTGATATATGGGATATAATCCACTCTCTGACGCAGCGGGAGTAGATAGCGTAGGGGACAGTACAAAGAAAGAAACGTAATTGAATAATAATTATGGCGGTATCTATGTTTTATAACCTATCACTGCCTGCGCCCTCGTTTGAGAATAGGTAGCTAATTTGCTAATGCTTTCTTGGCGTTTCTATTTTACCATCGTTTATGTTCTACGTTTCGCGATTTCAGTACTCGTAAGTGAAGAATGGGAAATACTTACTAGCAGGGATTTATGTGGCTAATCGTTAAAAAGTCAATCCTGACAGCTGTGTCTGTATGTGCATTACAGTATGTGACAATAAAAGTGTCATGATTGACTTCTTAGTGGCCGAGCATTGTACTATCGACAAAATTGAATCCTGACCCACAAAAAGAGCTTGTCATAGTACCATTGAAAGTCAAATTGTACGTCAGATGCAGCAATTTTATTTTCAAAGTTACTATGACACGCTCCTATTGTGGGTCAGGAGTCAGGATTCAATTTTGTCGATAGTACGTTCGTCCTTAGCGCGTTCATCGCTGGCGAAGTCTTAGTATGCAGTTTACGATTGCTAGTGCCACCAGCGGTGAAAGTTAAACGGAGCCATTAATGAGTCCGCTCCGCTCGCAGTTGAAGGCGGGCATTATAACTGTCGTGATGTACGCAAGGCATAAGGAAAGGATTTTAAACAAAGATAGTTTATCTTCACAAAAAAAAATTGGATTCGGCCTGTAATTTTTTGTCACATGACATTTTTGTTTCTTTACTTGTAGCCGCACGATATCGAGGTTATTATTCCTCGTGGGCACCGTGTATAACTTATAAAAACTCATTTGCAAAAGACAAAAATTTTACATAGGTAGGTAACGATAACGATTAAAAGTCCCACTTATAAATCATACTTTACCTTTCCGGGATAAACTTGAAACTTTTCCGTGTCATGTGTATTCTGCTGCCAACTGTCGCCCCACCTCACACTTTCCTAAGTCTTACTTTTCCTCTGTCATTATTCAGCAAGCGTCAGCCCAAATCTCAACAAACATCAGACAGCCAAAGCCACGGCATAATCCTATCATCTAATAACGCTCGCAACTAAACAAGTGTAGTCACCAACGTGGCACGGACGTGGAGGGACTAACTAACAAGAATCGTACGAAAAATAACCTAAAGGCTAAGTAAATAGAATTGTATTTAGTTGCCAGCCGTACGGTATAGCTAAATGTATTAAAGTAGTAGCCTTTGGCGAACCAACCTTAAGCCTCAGAACATAGATCATTGTTTAGGTTAGCCGCAACTGCGAATAAAGTCTTCTGTACATGGAGTCAAGCTTGGTTCTTTTATAATAAAATCCAATTTAGTATAGCCTAGCTCTAGGTAGTTGCGGTGACATATGGGATAAGCGAAAATAGACTGTATATCGCTTGTGTTAGGGATATTATACTAGTCGTTTTACGAGTAGATAGATGATAGATTTATTATGGGTGTCATGTGTAATCATGTCTAGTCTAAAACATTTTATTTATCATACGGAAAGTCTAGTCTGCGGGTGTCGTAAGAGTCGTCTAAGGCATTGAAGTGCCACTGCCCATTATTTTAAATAAAGGATTGATGATGGGCAGCAGCGTTATCATACCTAATGGACACATTCCTGCGATCGCCAATCCGTTTGCCCAGCGTGGCGATTATGGGCATTTACCTCCTAATGCGTTTATACGCATAGTTAATAGGAGAGGCCTACGTCCAGCTGTGGAGTATCATAGGCTGATGATGATGATGTTAAAGGCTAGTTTATCTATATTCTGTTTCGATACTATTTTTTTACTTGTTCTTTATACATAGAGTCAGGATCTCGCGCGCTACCGTTTATTTTATTTATTTAAGAGTCACAAACGTATAATACCTACATGATTGGTTCTACATGATTTTCAGATAATGCAAAAAACATGGCCGATGCTTAGCCACTTCACCACAGCACACTCGCGTACATTAGTAACGTTTGTAAACAAAAGTACGCTACGAAAAGTAACATCAAAATTGCTCTTTGAATGGGGGACAAGAAAACCCTCGAAGAATATACAGGTAGACCAGACAGCCGCCATGTTCCCGTGGGCATGCTTTGAGACCCTTGTAAGCCTTAAATAGAATTCGATATTGGTGAGAAAAAACCTGAATTGTCCTAAACATTGAATTCGTCTATAGGTAAGTAAGTTAGAGATTTTTTCAAAATGTTTATTGCTTGAATTTCGCTTCTTAGCTTGCCTTAGGTATACCTAAGTAATGCAAGTACTTTCATAAATAATATTTATTTCAGAAATATGACATGTATAGAATAATAGCTTATTTACTGCATTTTAATGTAGGTAAAGCCAAGCAAATTATTGAAAAATTTTGGTGTTTTCAAAATTGGAAATTCAACATTGAAATAATATATTATCAATTATTAGTTTATTAGGTATTTAGGTTCTAAGTATACTTATAATGAATTTCCATTCCTTTTCTTTTCAATCATATCACCCACTATTAATTAGTTTAAATTAGCATTCAAACTAATTAGAAAGCTTAATATATCAAGCACCCATGCCGAAACCATAACTCATTTACTGTCTGCAGTAAACTTATCGTTTGAAACTGCGTCAACGGAAGCTTATAATTGTCTTCACTTCCAAGTTACTTCAATAAGGAACTTTCTTCGTATATTCGTACCGAATTTACGAGGGTTCGACGTGTGTGGATTGTCCCGTGAATCCGAACAATCTCAGTCGAGTCGAACTATCGAGTTGGCAACTTGACAAGCCGCTACCAAAGGTTTAATGGCTGGAATAATTTACTCAACGCCATTGGACTTGATCGTTTTGATACTCAAATTGATTGATAATTCAAATTGATTATCGACTATGTTACTATAATCTAGCGGACTTCTCTGTGTATAACGATGGTGGCTGACAAGCCAATGGCTCCTTAAATCGCTTTCTAGTTAAACAAATGGTTATAATAAGGTGCCCAATATAATTCTTCTACGTCACGTTTTATGATCTGTATTGGTGAATGTGTGACATGTAAACAAGACATACGAAAATTGTAACAGTTAGATGAACAAGATTGAGAAGGGCTTAGTGACTCCGATTAAAAGGAATCCTGCAGTATCACAAGAGTGTTACCGACCTGTTTTTCCTTTTCGGTCGCTTGCTTCATTATTTAAGAGCGACGGAGACGGGTATCCTAAAATTGCGATGATTGCAGTAAGGTCCTAGATTAAATTTCATAGTTTTCTATTGCTAAATCTGAGTGACTGATCGAGAATTCATAGTAGCAATTCAGTGGGAGCCAAGTTGCCTCACATGGCGCGATTGATTTGGGCGCTACTCAAATTTGCCTTCGACATAACTTTGATCGAACATATAACCGCACTTTACCGGCAGTTCTGATACACATAGTTTAGAGCCGAGATATTTGTAGGTACTTAGGTACCCAGTGTAATAATACACCATCATTGTTGTTGTTTGTTGCTTTCGTGTTACGTACTCGATATTTTATAAAGATAATCATATTCATTTTTACCACATAATTAGTACTCTATTTATGTCTTTACCTGGAAATTGTTAATGATATAATGATGTCGTGGTCATTTTAGTGAAGTCAATTAACTATTTAAACGTTATTTGTCAATAAAATATTGGGTGTGTTTAAATGTCACAAACGATAGGTTAGCGAAATTGCTATTCAAGCGCAAGTCATTTTTGTTGATTTGACGATGTGTTAACTGACAATTCTGACAGCTATTCGTCAGTTTCGCTAAGGGTGCGGCTCCACTGACGCGGAGCTGTACAAAATTGACCAATTACATTCTTCAAATTCAAAATTCGAAACACTGTGATGCGGTCTCATTGGCCGAGCTCCCACAGCACCGCAGAGCAGTAGACATTGCTCAGTATGATTTATAAATGGGGAATCTGAGGCGTTTCAGTGACCGGTCATTTTTAGCAAGAGACGATTTATTCCTATGCTCTTTTAGACCATCATAATTATCTCGTAATTTGCAGACACGATACTTTAAAAGCAACACGAAGACATCCACTCTACACCGCAGCCAACCAAAGACTGAGCCTTTTCGCAAGCACACATACGTATATCAAAGGAGCCACTTACCGCCCTGCCAATCCAGAAAATCCTGTTAAAATCCAGACGACCCATCCGCACACCAAACTAGGCGTTAACTGTGAGGAAATAAAGTTTTTATTGGCGTGTATCAGGATTAGCTGCATTTGTCAGTGGAGTATACTTGAGACAAGTTCGAGTTGCCTCGTTACTTGGCTGTTTTTAGCTCGTAATCGTCTTTGACAGTATTCTAAGTATCCATGTAGGATTCAGTCTATTACGCAGGGAACATTTTTATTCAGTGTGAACTATTTACCTTTTTAAGATAGGTACTCACAAATCCTTAACGATGAAGGAAAATCGTGAAAGTCGTGAGGAAAATTGCATACGCGAAGAAATTCAATGGTGTATGAGAAGTTCCCAACAAGTATCTACTGGGTCAGTATTTAGATCACGCAAAATAGACACGTTTGATGTCGAGTTGCGACAAATGGCCAGAACAATACAAATAAAACCGGCCAAGTGCGAGTCGGACTCGCGCGCGAAGGGTTCCGTACCATTATCAAGTTATTATTAAAAAATACAGTTAAATCAACCTACCTCAAAAACTATAGGAGATAATTTTATCAAACCAAAAATCGTTGATAGAGTTTAATAATGTGCATAATATATATTTTTTTTAGAGTTTTATATCGCGTAGTTTAAAAAATAGAGGGGGGGGGACACATTTTTCAGACTTTGAGAGCTGATATCTCGAAAACGGTTTGCTTAAATAAAAATAAGATTTATAAACCTTCATATCATTTTCAAAGACCTTTCTATTAATACCCCACACGCTTATATACAACTAAAAAAAATGTTGTATCCCTCAGTTACATGTATGGAGGGCCCCCACCCCAATGGTTTTTTTTACAATTTAGTATCATAATCCTGTAGCGGTTCATACAACACATATCCTTACCAAATTTCGTTACTGTAGCATTTATAGTTTCCGAGTAAATCGGCTGTGACAGACGGACAGACGGACAGACGGACATGACGAATCTATAAGGGTTCCGTTTTGCCATTTTGGCTACGGAACCCTAAAAATGGAACGACGCATTATGAAAACGATTACTGTTTAAAAATATAACGTTGTTATTATGATAACGTTCACTCACACTAATACGTGGTCTTTTATGATTAATGGGTGTAGGTACTTTTCAGAACGTAAGTACCTATATCCGAGGAACAAGGATCAAAATTTTTTGCATAAATACAAACTTACTCCACAACCTTATAGTCGCCGAAGTCTATTATTTCAAAATGTATCCATGGAATGTTATTTACAACAATCGAATAACATTTGTTAGCTAAGTAGGTAATCGAAAAGTTTTGTCACTCAGCACACTTATCTTTAGTCTCTGAATTCAGCAACGAAACCAGTTCATTCATTTCCAAGTCGTCGTAAAGTCGAGTATTTTATTGTCAGAGCATTTCTTGAAGTAGTAAATCCTCAGTTTTAAAGTTCCGAGTCACGTAGCGATGGGTTATTTCAACACTTTCCTGATTGCATTTTCCAATCCGCTGATAGAGGCTTCTCTGTGTTATCTAAGTGCATCAGCCAAATACTTAGTCTGGATATTTTTGTACTTGTATCTTGATGAAGAAATACGTTGGGGAATGAGTTGGGTATCCTGGTGGTAAGCGGTTAGCATACCATAATAATTAATAAATGTTGCGACTAAAGAAGATATTCACGTTTTTCCATCCAAGTACCTATTTATCAAATAAAATCAAGTAAGTGTAGGTGTAAGTCAAGTACAAAATATGTATAGAAAGAATTCTCTTATAAATAATATGTTAAAACGTTCTTATTACACACGAATTAAAGTTAGAGTGAGATATATGTATGTTTATATACATCTAATTTTGGCTTTGACTGTACACACGTGGCTGTAGCTGAAAAATGAGCTGTATAATCATCACCTGCCATTTTTATATCGGCGGAGCTATCAGACGATAAACTTAAGTTAAGTTTTTTGGATTCGGTAATAAATCAGAGAAATTGTGTATTGTGTCACAATTTCAAAGGATTCCACAAGTATCCTGTAAACTGTAAGCATTTTAAAATTCTATTTGAAATCAGCTTATTACAGTATTTACTATGAATAATTATACCAGGGGCCCGTTTCGCAAAAGCTTGTAACTTGTATTACAAGTTAGTCTTGATAGTCTCTTTTTTAACACCATTAATTCGATAAGCACATCCGATTGTATTACAAGCTTTTGAAAAATAAGCCCCTGACCCGTATTATTTGACCGAGTGTAAATTCGCTCTACATTGTACTCGGGCTTGCATAAGTTAGTGTCATTAACTAGCTTAGTGCTACTTACAAAGTCAAGCTGGTGCTAAGCTAGGCCTAATGCGCCCATGAATAATTTAGTGCCAGTTTACCATAATCGTCGAGCGTGACTGCATACAGGGTAGCAATGTACCTACAAGTTGCAGACCTACCTACCTACCTACCTACAACATTCTTAAAATTGCGGGAATAAACTCGGAAAGGAGGATGGGCAAAATTGTATGGACCCTGGCCTAATGACCAATAACAACAAACTATATATTTATGGGAAGGTTGTTTTGTACTCTACAATTTTTGTTTAGGCAGAGGCGGTCTAACAGCTGTGAGAAAAAAGTAATAACTAAAACAATCATTTACCAATGAGACATTTATTTCGTAACCTTTGAATATTATATGGACAACATACAATGAACCTTAAATGTATTTTATATACATAAACAGAGTATCTTACGAAACTACGACATATTTGCGGAAATTAAATACTTTTATTAGGAACTACTAATAATGACGGTCACTAACTGTCAATCACGAACACTTGCGATACTTAAATAAGTTACTCTGTAATTCCCAGTTTTTAAGTGCTATTAAGTTTTTTCACACACATATTTGGAAGTTCCTGCCATAATAAAAGTTACGGAGCTTAACATAAGCTATCCTGAGGCATACCGTTTGTCGTTATTGGTTAATAGGCCAATTTGCCCACCCTCCTTTTCGAGTATTTTCATTAGAATTTAAGAGCAAGTTCGCATTGAGAATGTTTCCATGGGAACTTATAAAAATGTGTTATAAACAGAGATCGAACAAATGTGCGTCATTGTTCGCAATAATATGGACATGACACAAAAGTTGATTGAATAATTATTCATTTTATGAAAATTACCTTTTTGACACCGGTAACTATGAAAACCTGTGTGAATAGACCCCTCAAAGCTTCGAAATCAAATTTCAAGAAATTATTCGTTTAATTATTCATTCATTCAAATTTGGTGTCATGTCCACATTATTGCGAACGATGACGCAAATTTGTCCGATCCCTGGTTATAAATAATTCGTTTTAATCGTTAATAAGTAAACAAGGCAGTAAATATAACTCATAAGTAGCAATGTACAAGTTGCAGACCATTCTCAATATTGCAGGAACGTACTCGGAAGTTTCCAAGAATTTTCATGATAATTTAAGTGTATCTAAGTTCTCAATGAGAATGTTTCCATGAGAACTTATAAAAATGTGTTATAAATAATTATTTTAAATCGTAAATAAGTAAACGAGGCAGTAAAGGCTTGTATCTAGACTAGACTCATAAGGCAGTTATCTAGTACGGTATTAGCTTGATTAGATTAGGTATTTGTTAAATTGAAATTCCCAGAAACATTCTCTATGCAAGTTTCGCAACTTATGAAACTTCTCCTCGGTACAATGCTAATACAGGGGGATTTTTATATACCGCACTAGAAGGCCTAACGAGTCGATTGCAAATAAAAATACGTAATTAAGGCCTTAAAGAAAACAAAAATCACGATCGCTTCAAATGGATTACGAAAGTCATACAAACTTATATTATAAGGTTTACTCGGTCAAACAATCTTTGGCAGTAGATAAAAGCGTTATTAAAAATATAGATGCGTATTGTTGGTTGCTCATAGAAAGTTTGAATTTTTCGCCTTTTTTCAATGCCAAAAGCTGTTAATGCTGTTATACAAAATTTAATTTCATATACGAGTATTATAACGCAAAAATTATGACGTTAAATTTTGTTTCCATTAAAGGTCTTTAACTATATAAAATATTTTTGCTTGATATATAACTCGAATCACGAAGTTTTGCCTCTCTACCGCACTTGTAGGTTCGAAAGTAAATGTGACAGGGACGCAACACATTTATCGTGGTTCGCGGTAGACCTTCAGAGATAGGTTATTCGATCTCTGCAAAAACAGAAAGTGAAGCCAAGCAAATTCTGAATTTATAATTTCGGGAGAGGTATTGCCTATATTAGGTTTGTACAGTCGTCATCAGAGCGTCAGGATCGATCAAAAATATATGCCTTTATTGCCATAACGATAGAAGCATGTTCATATATTTTTGGGAGCTCCTGACGCTTCGATTATTTGATGTTCACTGTACTACCAGGCAATTTACTGATTGTTAGTTATTTTTATAGAGTTCGATAAACATAAGTACCTACGTATTACCTACTGCTTACATCGTAGGTACCTACTGATCAATTGATCAATGAGTAGTTTTTGTTTAATAAATTAGTGAACGTAATGGTGGTAAACGACATCCTGCCTTTTTCTCGAATATTATTTAGCCGAATATCAATTGCCAACCCACTTAATGTAGGTGATTCCCTGAATATTCCAACATTTACCAAATGTTTATGTAATTCTGCAATAAGTTGGTTGGGAAATTATATTCTGCTTAACGATTTTCGGCTAACTATAGGTAAATTAGAGAACCCAAACAACTCATTCTGTAGGTATAAACGTTGATTTATAAAGGTGACCAAATCTAACATACTGATAATGTAGATTACGTTGAAATTTGAAACTGCGAAATTTGCCGGTACAAGTTTCAGTGAAACAATTTTCTTGTAAGTAGCGGTTCCAAAGGGTACTTTTTAGAATAAAATGGTTCGTAATTTTAATACAAGCTTAAACAACAAGCTCTGGTTGAAACCATCGCGTGCTGTTAATATTTTAAATTGGTCTAGACGAAGTATTTTAAACGTAGATTTGTCAACTTAGGCTGGGTCTGATAGGAATCAGTGTAACGGTTAATGGTCATGTTTCGTGTAGGATAAATAGTTTTAGTTCGTTAAGGATGTGTGATTTCTAGATTATTATTCACTTAGGTTATGTCATCGGTGGACAACCAAAACTCTTTATTTTATCACTGGAATATTTCGTTTGACTCGGGTCACGGCCATCTCAAAATGCTTGCAAATTAAAACGTTGAATCTCGAGTCTATGCGGAAAACGGAAGCATACAGTAACAAATAGCTAGGCTTATATATTACATCTCACAAACCTTCACTTTCAGATTAGTGTGTAAAAAAAATTTTTTTTAGGGGTTTTGCAGTAAAATCTCGGCCTTGATATATATATTTCTACATTGCTAGTACTTCAAATAAATCGTTAATTAGCGCTTGACAATGACAGATCGCAGCCAATCGCGGCATTTGATAACTAAGCAGTAGGTCCCTACACGCGTTAAATTGATCGTTAGAAAGAAATAAAATTAGTTGTTACGGTAGAATTTTTTTATATATATTTATTGTCAAAACTACAATTTATGTAGGTACCTACATAGATTAAATTGAACTAATCTACTTAACCTATATCTAAGATTGGCCCTTGTAGCATTGTACCGAGGATGCTGGCGGCATTTCCTCACTGTATCGCAATACTGATGCGCTGTGCGAGGAAGTCGCCAGCTCTTCGGTCTTTAAGTTACATCAACCAGACGTTTCACGATCTCAGGAAACAATTTGCGTGGGCTGGGGCCCCATGAACCTATGAGTTTCTATGCCAAACGGTACAAAATCGTACTCTTTGCCGAGGTAATCGCCAAAATTGTACGGTTAATTTAAATATTTGTCAACTGTTAATACCTTCTTGAAAATGATTGCTGGTAACGCATATTATTACCCATTTTTGTAAAAGCCCGGGTCATGGCAGTACAGTACATTATTATGTTGAGAGCTATAGGGCATTTTCACTTCTAGGGACACCCAATTAGCTTAACTCTCACAAAAAAGTTAACTTCGATGTCAGCCTTTGTAACGACAATTAAGCATGAAATATTTACGTAAATCTACTTCATTCATGTTTTATACTATATAAACGCATATTCTTTCAGAATTAAATGATAAAAAAATTGTTTTGTTAATATTTAATGCTTAATTGTCGTTACAAAGACTGACATCGAAGTTAACTTTTTTGTGAGAGTTAAGCTAATTGGGTGTCCCTAGAAGTGAAAATGCCCTATAACATTATCTGTGAAAACCATCCTTTACCCCGACTGACGTTAGACAACGTCGCAATTGGAAATAACCATAAAAATCCGTAAAGCATGCAGCTCATCATAATATTATCACCATATTTGCGCCTTATGCCGTTGTAATAAGGTGTCTCAGTGTGTACATGTTTATGACGGTGGCTACCCAGCCCCGGGCGATCCGTCATCCATGTTTGATTTGTCATGTCACCTGTTTACAGAGCACATGTTTGACTGCGGACTTCAAATGGATTATGCGAGTATCGTGGGCGGGATGAATGCTGTTTTGTCCCTGTTTATAAACAGATTTTCCATAAAATATTTCATCATTTATGTTGCAGTCCTTTTAGCATTGACGAAGATTGATAAGGCAAACACAGTACCAACGTAAGCTCGTATGGATGGAGTGAAGTTACAACTGAGGTTAAAGCGATAGAATACTAAAAAGTGTTTTTCCTAACTAGAGCGCAAAAACGAACTTTGCGCACGCTTCGCGCGCGGTAATTTCTCTCTTTGACGCACTTGTTATGAAAAGTGTTTTTCAGTACGGATGGTGTTTTTTACGCGCTAGGGCGAGAAGTGATGGCTCATTTTACGTCAGGTCCAAAACTTTGGAGGGCCATCTGTACTAAAAAACGTCGTACGAGACACGTGCAAAATGAAAATTAGTAACTCGTGTCGATTTAAAACACTCCCTTCGGTCGTGTTTTAAGACATCGCCACTCGTTTCCAATTTCATGTTTTTCGCACGTGTGTCGTAATTTACTATTTTAGCACAGAAAGTGCCTTTTTTAGGCGCTAATGCGAGAAGTGATTCATTTTACGTCAGGACCAAAACTTCGGAGGGCCATCTGTACTAAAAAACGTCGTACGAGACACGTGCAAAAAGGAAATTCGATCGTGTCGATTTAATCCCTTTCTTGACAAAATCAAAAAATATCGTGCAGTAGACTGGTAGCCTCCTCGCTATAATGTAGAGCATAAATATTTGTCTTTAAAAGAAATACAAAAAGTCGGAATTTTTCAAAAAGTTAGTCCATTAAGGTACGTCTTCGATATTGATAAAAATATTGATAGGCTGGTAGTGTCAATGATGCTGATCACGATCCACAGCATTTCCCAAAATGTTTGTATGAAACGTTCCTTTTTCGTTACCAAAAATGTATAGAAATCTGGTAACAAAAAAAGAAACTTCCATCTACTGTCGCACCAATCATATACTAAGCGTAAGAGTAATTAGCATTTAAAGCGTAGGTCAATTAAACCATTAGTTAATTTATACGAAAACAGTCATCATGAACCTAAATAACGCCGCTGAACTGAAACCGATTTAAATTCCATTGAAACGCATTTGTTGTTTATACTTCATGTGCAGCTACTAATTAAAATATGTACTGCAAAATAACGTTGACATTCTCGTTTGAACCATGCAGTTTTCAATCGTATTTCAAGTGCAGAAGAGTGTATATAAAGTCGTTAACCCACGCTTGTGTTAATTGAATCACGCGTGGACCGTGCGCGATGTGGATGACCCTTTATAACCCCGTAATTATCACGGATTTAAAAACAGGAGAGCCAAGCTACGAATACAAAACAGTTCCTACTCTTATTATTTTGTTGACTACACAGGTTGTAACAAAATAGTGGTAATTTGATTAACCGTATGACATTGAGACTAATCTGAGTAAGAAAACAGAGGAAAAGTTTTTGGGGCTGGTCGTCCAAAGTAGGCCAACCGTTCCCTTCATACAAAATGAAAAAAGTTTTCGCCATAAAAAATGTACTGTACTGATTAAGTTCTGAAACGGATTTAAGAATTATTTTTGTAACACTCATTAATCTACTTTCTGAAATAATCTAAACCTTAACTACTAAGGGCAGATCAAACATCTGGTCCCAATTCACCACCTAGCTAGACAATAGGGATGATGACTGTAGTTAAAATAAATTATTTAACATTATGCACGATATAATACACGAAGAAATTATTACTTAGATGTAGATTGCAGTAATTTTTGTACAGAACTTCTGTTTAATAAATTGAAAAGAGCTTAAAAGAGTAGGTCATTTGGCAGTACTCAAACGTGACGTCACTTTTGAGTATTTCATATAAAATTCCATAGTGGTGATCGTTTTAACAGTTCGAAAAAAGATGCTGATTTGACTTGCCAGTCATCATGCCTATTGTTTTACTGTCTCTCCAATCGGGGCGTCTATAGCTACAGATACCGCTTACTATTGAAGGGCCGTGCGCTTGTTTGCCACCAACATAAAATGTAGTTCAGGAACTTTAGTAAATCAGCAGTAAATAACTATTTTTTTGCGGAGCAAAATTACAATTGTCACAAAAAACACGACAATTGTAGCGAAATTCCGACATAAGTCGAACCTCCTCGTGTCAAGATTTCATTAAAATTTACTAAACTTTCTGACAATTGTCACGGGTTTAGGAAAATAAAAAGTAGTCTATTAACGATATAATAACGTTGTTAGTAATAATTTTATGTTGGTGGCAAACAAGCACATGGACCGTCCGATAGTAAGTGGTAGCCTTAGCCTATGGATGCCTGTGCCGTCAGTAATAGTGATAAATAAATAAATAAATAAATATCTTGGGACATCTTACACAAATCAACCTAATCCCACGGTAAGCTCAATTAAGGCTTGTGATGTGGGTACTAGGCGACGATATATTTAAATAGACAGATACATATAGCGACTTATATACATAGACAGCCATGACCAAGGAACAAATATTTGTGATAAATAAATACACAAATAATGCCCTCGCCGGGATTCGAACCCGGAACCTCCAGCTTCGTAGGCAGGGTCACTACCAACTAGGCTACGGAGGCTGACAATATACAATGATATTTTACAATTGTCACACTTGTAATTATAGGGAAATAGGCCACTGAAAGCGAATGCAAAGTCAAGGTAACATTAAATCAATAACAAATCCCATCAATAGGTACGTTTTAAGTTCAAATAGTCCTCCAGACCTAATTCGATCGTTAATCGATTAAGGGCTCGCCATGCGCGTGTTAAGGGTACTTAAGGAACAAGTACCCACGTTGCGAATTAGTTTTAAGGGCTTCGTAATCGGTGCGAGGAATACGACGTGATTCTCGAAATTACAGCTATATTGCTCCTTACTTGTCTTGGGTAATTTTTTTACGAAGTAGGTAAAATTAATGTTTGTCCTACACAGAATCACGAGCTCTTTCGATCCTGCCATGAGAAAAAAAACACTTTTTTGTTTTCCATTTTGTAACCATTTTTCAAACACGTACAGTACAGTCACTGTACACTATGTCCCGTCAATGTATGGAAAAATTTTTTTTGCATTAATTTTTTCGTACATTTACACACATTTCGAAACGAGTAAAAAAAATTAAAATATATGTCATCTTTAGGGCTCTACCGCAGTGTAAAGATTTGATTTTTTTCTATTTTTCCGAAAAAAATCATATGCCAAAATATGTTTACATAATTATAATTGCAGTATTTTTTATATATAAATAAATTAAATAAAAAAATATAGGAAATATATAATTTAAAACATCCATATTACATTAAATATTTTTTCTTCTCATTTTTAATTTTATAGCTTGTTTTACATCTAGGTATATTGCATGAAAATTATCATTTTTTAATTTACAGCTCAGGGAGCAGAATTGCAAGCAAAGCCCTAAAGAATTAGTTTGAATTTTTTTTTATAATTTTTCCCGTAATCTACTATTTATTTAGAGGCTTTTGGTAGGCCTCGCGTAAAAAAGTCAAATGACGGGACACGACTCTACACTGTACAGCCGTTACACAATGGAAAGCTCGTAAAACGATACAAATTTTTAGGACGGTTTTTTCTCCTAGACTTAAAGTGCTCGTTATTCTGAGTAGGAAACACATAAAACATTACCGAAGTTTCTGAGAAAGTGGACAACAATGATGGAAACACAATGGATATTAAATCCAAGCCTTGTTAACAATGTGTGATTGTTGCTTTATGTCATTTAAATTAAGTTTTGAATAAACCATAATTATATTGAAGCAGGTAGATAATTATTATAAATTCCCAAATGCTGTCATTAAAAAATCGATGAAAAAATATAGCATGAACAATGACAATTTGGCCATGTCCTTTTGAAATGTAGGAGTTTTAAAAAATACCGGTAAAATGAAAGCATTTTAAGTGAAACACCACAGCATTTTATTTTCGTATCGCATGAAAACGAGGGCGATGGGTTAACGACATCGCAGAGATATGGTTTCAACGCCAAATTCGCACGGGGTTACTTAGAACCACTACGTTCGGTCCTCGCCTTCCCTCTCTATCGCTCTAATATGCAAGAGTGATAGAGAGGCAGACGATCGAGCAACCGCGGTAGACCCCACGGATCCTCGACGAAACGCATTTCGCTTGACAACAATAATTTAATTTGCCGCCCACTGCTCCAGTTTCCGAGCCAAAAGCAAAACGTTGTATATCCATTGAGAAAGCGCAGCGATAAAAATGGAATTCCAATTTTACATTCTATTTTATCCTACTCAGTACTTCCTTATCTTACCTACTTATACCTTTTATAGGTAGCTATTTTTGTGATTGTGTTTCAAAGTGATGATTATAAGGGTCAAAATTCATTTCGTTCTCTCGTTTGATACCACTCTGTCAGGCTTTTAGTTGCTGTTTCGACTATATTAAAAAAGTCCGATGCACTTAGATTTCTTTTTCATGCTAGATTTTAATCCATACATCAGAAATTGAAAACAAAACATCATCTCATACAAAAATCACCACTGCGTCACGTTTTTTAGGGACATAAAATACCGTAAGAGGGGGCTATTTGGTAACATCGAAATTAAAGGTGTTAGATAAGATTTGGAAAAATATCTTATACTTGGGACCACGTATTTTCATAATATTCAATGCTAAAAAGAAATCGGGCTTAAGCTGTGTTCTCCTTAGTACCAAAAAGCCCCATGGATCTCAAATAGCTCCATCTTACGGTAAGACAATGAAAAAGAATTTTGACCCATAAACGAAACAAAAACGAAAATATTAAATCTAATTTCACTCGAATAACTCCTCACGTTACTTACAACTTTCTGTCCTCTCCGCCAACATCTATTACGGAAGAACGCCCGGTACAATTGCACGAGGTTCTCCATTTTTCCCGGGAATTTATGTCGTACGGATTCTACAGAATCGCACCGAGATAGTGAAGCAGGTTTATTGAAGAGCCTTGAAGAATTGCGTCCAATCATTGAATAAACGTTGGAAAGTGGAGTGGAGTTGGAATAGTTGGGGTAGAATAAGGCTGCGTTTCCACCAGAGATGTGCGAGGATGTGTTTCCGTACAAATGACACCTCGCTCGAGTCATTAATAGGTGTAATTTGTATGGAAACACATCCTCGCACATCTCTGGTGGAAACGCAGCCTAAGGTTGAATGCTGAGTTTAGTAAAATATAGACTATAGACCTTTTATAACCTCGCAAAATGAGTTTAAATATTAGATGTAATATTATGTCTTAAAACTTATTTTTTTGTCAGCAAGTGTGATGAAAAACATTGTACCTATGCATCACGGTAGGTAAGCGGAATACTAACTAGAGTCATAAAAGCCCTCCGCCTAACGGCGTCGGGCTTCTAACACTCTCGTTAGTACTTCTGTACTTACCTCCCTTGATGCACAATGTACTATTATGTAGCTGGCGCATAATAAGAGGCAGTCAACATGAGTGTGGTTTTATAATAATATCACACGAGTGTTTAATGCCTAATTCTGTACAGTCACATACATAACTTTATCTACCTCCATATCTTAAATTTAGAATGCCAATTTACCTTTATTTACTTTGATATCCACTAGGTAAAATACCTCTAAATATAACTATTCAAATCAGTTGAAATCACTCAATTTGTATAAAAATATCCTACAATAAACATTTATTATTAAAAAAAAATTGAAGTTGACTTTGAAATAACGAGAGTCGACTGTATAGGTCATTACATTACCGCTTCTGAATACATAATAGGGATTTAAACTTTCACGATTATCACTCATATTTTAAAGACAAACGGGTCTTAATCGCGTAAACTTACGTTTAATTATATCCTGACGTTTCGGGCATGACGTTACACCCGTGGTCGCAGGCAGACTGACGAGAGAATGTATCAACACCTTCGAGCTGCGCGGGTTTTTCGAACTACCCGCACTTGATCTTGATTATTCACTTCTAGGCTAGGGTTGTCACTAGGCCTACACACAACACTCACAACATCCAATGGCTTTAAAATGGATGTTTCACCACGCTTACATTTGTAAATCACGGGATTCCACGCGGATGAGATTCCTTGCCCCTCATTTTGATTAAAATTCCGATGTTTCTTAATTTCAATAGCTTCACGTACTTTTCGGCTATGATGTATACGCTCGGTTGAGAGGACTTTCGGGTTATGGAGCTCAATCCAGTGGTTAGGTCCGGACTCCAACAAATGCTCGGCCACAGCAGACTTATTCGTTTGACGCTTTTTAACAGCCGTGATATGTTCCTTGACCCGTTCCGGGATGGTGCGTTTGGGTTGCCCAATATAGGAACTACCACAGCTACAATCGATTTTATAAACGCCCGGTGTGTGGTAAGGTAAAGGTCAGGATATAATTAAACGTAAGTTTACGCGATTAAGACCCGTTTGTCTTTAAAATATGACATAATAGGGAAATTATGATATGGATGTAGATAAATATCTATTTATTTTACTTTTTAGTACTTGATGTTAAGTATAGCGTAGCGGCTATAGAACTAAGCATGGTCAATACAGCATCTGTGAAAACGTCACGATTCACGAGATAGAGCCTGGCGACAGACAAACAACGGAGCCTTAGTTATAGGGTCCCATTTTACCCTTTGGGTACGGAACCCTAAAAAGTAAAGGAGAATAGGAAAGCTAAGTTTATCCTACAATTGTAAGCATAATAAGCACTAAATAACCTCTAATACAAATAGCTGAAATTGTGTACAAATCCCCAGGATTTGTAAAACGTAGTGCTTATGACCGAGCTATTTCCGCGCCGTACCGACTTGCGCATAATGGGGTGAAATAAAACTAGCACTACCTCCATAAGGTCGTAACTACACCACTTTTGGAATATTTTCCGTCTTTTTAACTTAGATAAGGAGCTTTTTATTCATATGGCTTATGAAACCCTGGTGCATAGAACCAGTTTAAGTAGAACTCTCAAGCGAGTCGAAGACGTTTATTCACACTGAAAAAATGCTAAGTTGGATTTATCAGATCTTGCGTAATTCTAACCGGATATTAAGGTTGATTGGGTCATATCACAGTTTTTTATTTTTTATTTTACCAATCTTTTTATGTTGGCATTCTACTAAATTAATTTGGTTGATCACACCATTTTTTTGTTGATTTCACCAGTTGTTTGGAATAATATACAATGTTCTTTGTTGATTTAACCGGAACTCTGGTATCGACTTCAACCTTTTTAGTTTTGTAAATTTGATAGCAAGGTAGTTACATATATCAAAGTTTCCTCGTAATATAGCCAACCAAAGTCACTTTGGTAAATATTTTTATCAGTGCAGAGCTCACAGTTATATTGGTTAGTTAGTTGGTGGGCATCAAGGGGTGAGAAGAATAGGAATGTCCGGGGAAAGAATGGCACAATTAGAGAAGTGTAATTAACTGGTGCCTGGAGAAAATGGAACCGTGTCTTACGCTGTTACGCTATTTCTGGGCTTCAAAGACATTTACTATTGCGAATCTTGAAAGTTTTCTAGAATTTTCAAGTAAAGAATACTTGGAGATAAGGTTGTGGGAAATACAAGAGGTGCTCGCAAATATATCTGAGCAGGCGTCTTTTTATGGCGTGGCTGCTCCGATATATATCTTATAGTGACTGTCCATATACAATGTGGCCATGAGGAAAGGGAAAAAAATCAAGAGTGGATTTCTGACCAAAATTGAAGTTAAAAATGTCATATGAAGTTTTCTGGATTCAGTCTATTTTAAGAGAAAATTAGATTTTTTCTTAAAACCGTTTTAGACCGTTACGCTATGATAAACGCATTTTAGGAAACGTTTTTGTTACCATATTGTCTTAGTCTTGTCACACTTAATTGACAGACATCAAATGAACAAAAATATCTTTAATTACCTAGCAAATGTAAAAAAAAATCTTTAAAGTGCATTTTTTGCGATAGTTTGATTAATTTTTTTTTTTGTGTATTAAGGCATTCAAAACATCAAAAAAGATTTGACCATAACTCATTTAATATGTTTTGCTTCTTTTAGTCTCAGGAACATGCTGTTAGAATTTTTCCCCTTTTTCGTGGGCACCTTGTATTACGTGATGTTACCTATTAGATAGACAGTACCTAGTATAAGATTGAAGTCCTGCCCATAGGTACATACGATAATCTCTAAGCGGCGTACCGTACGTATGCTGACGTACATTACACTTATTTTATTAGTTACGTACCGCATATACTCATATTTGTAGCTGCACAAAAGAATAAAACTTAATTATGTCATCCCCATGTGAATATATTGACGCTTATAATAGTTATAATGAATAACCCTGCATTTCAAGATGCTATAGAGTCGTCATTTTAATTAATTCTAATAATGAAGCAATATAATTTAAATTAGAAGCAAGTATTATTTTGGATTACAGCGTGGCGTTGTTCATGATACCCGTAACAGTTTATAGACACGATTCTAAAGGCCAAGTAAGTACTATATATTGTTGATAAAGTAGAATTGGTGTCAGACTAGACCAGGGTCGCGTTTTATAAAGTTACAATTTACAATTTCGCTGTTTGCCTCTCTTTCTAGCCAATACGTGCGTGCGTTAGAGAGGCAAACAGCGAAATTGTAAATTGTAACTTTATAAAACGCGATCCTGGACTAAGACCTTGGACATAGTACCTACCTATAGGACCACGAGAGTTGAGGTCACGCACACAACAACATGTATCAGCTATCACCGCCAGGCGAGTATCACCGTGTCTCTTTTATTTACACGGAAGTATCTTTTGATCGTGTTTTTAGCCGATAGTTCATAGCTTAGTAGCTCTCAGTGAGACCAGTGCCGTAAATACAAAGGTGATAGTCAAGGGTAATCGTGATGATAGCTAATCTAATTGCAACTGATACCGAAAAGTGGGATCAAGGGATTTGCTTCAATATTTTGGCGCTCTAGCTAAACAGGAATTCAAAGAAAACTAATATCATAGCATGTTATTATTTTAATTTTAATATCACATAAAAATGAGCACATTCTTTAAGTAAATTGCGTTGAATAAATAGCAAATTATAATTAAATAAATAAACAATACTTTTAACAACGCCAAGCAAACAAAAATAGCAAAACGAAACCTTAAGAGTAGATCAATAACCAAACGAAATAAATAAAATGAAATAAAAAATAAAAAAGCTATAAATGTAAGTAAAATATTAAACTCGCGTGTATTTTGTCACTACGCGCGATGTTTGGGAGAGCTCTTTGTCTCTACTCCACTCTAGTTTAACCGTTTAATTATATTTAAAGTCCATTCATCCTTAGCTGTCTTATCTAGTAAACAACCATACCAAAATACCTGAGTCCGTATTTGTGCAGTCCGTCCGTAGTGATTAGTAAATTGCTTAATTTTTAATCAAGGAAACAGCAGTTTACAACCGAAAAGGTGTACTTTTAGGTTAGAAAGTTGTTTACTAGATAAGACAACTAAGGATGAATGAACTTTATAGGTATTATTTCTAACAAAAGTTTAAATTAAATTAACATATAAGAGTCTGTAATATTCATATAATTAACTGAAGTAAAACTTTTTATTAAAAACATACTAACAGACATCTAAAAATCTCTAAAGTATAACTTAAAAATTAAGTTTTATTTCTAGGATGGGACGGATACTGTAGGCTGAAATGAACACTAAGTGTTACTTTCGGTCCAAAAATAAAATCAAATTTCAGTCTATAACGAATCTCGCGGTCTACCTTGAGTCAAAAAGTAAAGGGCTAGAGGACCTAGCCAAAGTCCCAATCGGCAAGAGCATGCGATAAGCGAAAACTTATAAGTGTATTAGAATGTATTAGAACTACACATTTACCCCCTTATTCTTAAGTGTTATTTGTCCCTCTTGGTATTAGTTATAGATATATTGATAGGACCGAAAGGGATAAAAAACACTTAGCGGCTTGGTAAGTAAGGAGACGTTGATGAATAAGGGGGTTAGACAAAAAGTCACATGACGATTTCCATTCATTATAGTCACATGACTTTTCGTTCGAATCTGTCGTTCTAATACATTTGCCGAATGGCGCCTTGGCTAGACCCCCTGTAGGCACTAGCTATTGGCTACAAACACGAACAAAAGATACGCACTCCCGTGTAAATAAAAGAGACACGGCGATACTCGCCCGGCGGTGATAGCTGATAGCTGGGCGAGTTTCGTGTTTGTAGCCGATAGTTCATAGCTTAGTAGCTAGCGGTGAGACCAGTGCCGTAGTCGAACCTCTATGGTAGCTAACATGCTATTTAACCTTATGTTTGGACTAACGCCTCACGTGTTTTCAAAGAGGATAGAACGTGTACAGAAGAATATCTGAAACAAAATATGCAGTATTAGCAACGTTATTAGGTAAAAAAATCGTAGGATATTTTTCATTCAGATTTGTGAGTTGTCGTAGCCATGTACAAAAACTTAACAAACATCACATCATCAGCCTATCTCAATCCACTGCTGGACGTAGGCCTCTCCTATTAACTATGCGTATAGACGCATTAGGAGGTAAATGCCCATAATCGCCACGCTGGGCAAGCGGATTGGCGATCGCAGTAATGTGTCCACTATGATTGATGACGCTGCAGCCCATCATTAATCTTTTTTCAAATAATGGTCAGTGACACTTCAATCCCTTAGTCGACTCTTGTGACAAATGTATTCTTTCTGCCGTCACCACACGGCTGGGCACGGCGGCAACTTAACAAAACCTAAACTTAATTTTCTATATGTATTTTTATATATGAACAGAAAGCTTCACGCAATCACGCAGAGGCTACTTCGCAAATAAGTATCAAAATTTTGGACTTCCTAGACACCCTTCATTTTTGAACATGGATACATCTGTCAACGTAAATAAGAAATACCTACCCATTTTTTCTTTTATCACTGATGCAGAAAAATGTAGAAAGTCATGCGACGTACCTACTACCGTCTAAAAA